>JARQOD010003192.1:0-67850 GCA_033576555.1 Oophaga sylvatica | reverse complement strand
GAAAGATGGAGGCCTACGCCTTTGCTTGGATTTCCGCGAACTTAATCGGATTACTGTTCGAGATCCGTATCCACTCCCTCTTATTCCTGATCTCTTCAATCAAATTGTTGGCGCTAAATGGTTTTCTAAATTGGATCTCAGGGGGGCGTATAATCTGATTAGGATAAAAGAGGGGATGAGTGGAAAACGGCGTTTAAACACGCCGGAGGGACATTATGAGAACCTAGTCATGCCTTTTGGTCTGACTACTGCACCAGCAGTATTCCAACATTTTGTTAATGACATTTTTCGTCACCTTGTGGGGCTGTTTGTGGTTGTATATTTGGACGACATTTTAATTTACTCGCCAGATCTTGTGTCTCATCAGGAGCATGTGAGACAGGTGTTTCAGATCTTGCGAGACAATAAACTATACGCCAAACTGGAGAAGTGTGTATTTGCCGTACAGGAACTTCAGTTTTTGGGTTTTTTGGTGTCAGCCTCCGGTTTCCGTATGGACCCTGAAAAGGTGAGAGCAGTGCTTGAATGGGATCAGCCAGGGGATCTTAAGGCTCTGCAGCGTTTTTTGGGGTTTGCTAACTACTACCGGAAATTTATTTGTAATTTCTCATCTGTCGTCAAACCTCTCACTGACATGACAAGAAAAGGGACGGATTTTTTCTAAATGGTCGGACAAAGCTTGCCAAGCCTTTTCCTCTTTGAAGAAATGTTTTGCTTCGGCACCCGTTCTCATCCAACCAGATGCATCTCAGCCGTTCATTGTGGAGGTGATGCGTCTGACGTAGGGGTGGGTGCTATATTGTCCCAGGGTCCGTCCCCTGGTAAATGGCATCCGTGCGCTTTCTTTTCTAAGAAATTGTCGTCCGCCGAAAGGAATTATGATATCGGCAATAGGGAACTTTTGGCCATTAAGTTAGCTTTTGAAGAATGGCGTCACTTTTTGGAGGGGGCAGTCCACCCGGTTACCGTTATTACTGATCACAAGAACCTGTTGTATTTGGAATCCCTAAGCGTCTGAATTCCAGACAAGCTCGATGGTCGTTGTTTTTTACCAGGTTTAATTTTGTCGTCACTTATCGCCCGGGGTCTAAGAATGTAAAGGCTGATGCCTTGTCTCGCAGTTTCCCAGGGGCCGGGAAAACGGATGACCCGAGTCCTATCCTTCAGGAGGGGGTGGTAGTGTCGGCTGTATTTTCTGAGCTTGAGGAGGAGGTGTTAGAGGCTCAGGGGGACGCCCCTGCAGGACCTCCAGGGAGACTGTTTGTCCAAATCTGTTGAGACAAAAGGTTATTGAGGCACATCATAATTCTGCTCTAGCAGGACATCCAGGGAGTAAGGCTACTTTAGATCTCCTTTCTCGCCGGTTTTGGTGGCCTAATGCTAATAAAGATGTTATAACTTTTGTTGCGTCATGTGGGGTGTGTGCTCGCTCTAAAACCCCTCATACCCGTCCGTCTGGGACCCTTTTACCCTTGAAACTTCCGGAGCGTCCATGGACTCATTTATCTATGGACTTCATTACGGACCTTCCTCCGTCGTCAGGGAATACTGTCATACTGGTGGTTGTTGACAGGTTCAGTAAGATGGCACATTTCGTTGCTCTTCCTGCACTCCCTAATGCTAAAACTCTGGCGCAGGTGTTCATTAGGGAGATCGTTAGACTTCATGGGTTGCCTTCTGATGTGGTGTCAGATAGGGGGTCTCAGTTTGTGTCCAAATTTTGGAGGGCATTTTGTTACGTCGGGGGATGCAATTGTCATTTTCCTCGGCTTTTCATCCGCAGACCAATGGTCAGACAGAGCGTCTGAATCAGAGCTTAGAGACATATCTCCGGTGTTTTGTCTCAGAGAACCAAGAGGACTGGTCTTCTTTCTTGCCTCTGGCAGAGTTCGCTCTTAACAACAGGCGGAGCGAGTCCACTGGTAAGTCCCCGTTTTTTGGGGCATATGGTTTCCATCCCCAGTTTTGTACTTTCAATGGGGGGGGCCCTTCTGGGGTTCCTGAGGAGGAGCGTTTCTCGTCGTCACTTGCTTCTGTGTGGAGAGGTGTATTGAATAATCTGAGTGCGATGGGGAACGTTACAAACGTATGGCTGATAGGAGGAGAGTTTCTGGTCCAGATCTGAATGTGAACGATCTGGTATGGTTGTCTACCAGGAATATAAAACTTAAAGTGCCCTCCTGGAAACTGGGTCCCAGATTCATCGGGCCGTACAGGATCAGTTCCATAATTAATCCTGTGGCATTTCGTCTGGACCTCCCTCCTACGTTTAAAATTCATAATGTGTTCCACAAGTCATTACTTAAAAGGTATGTGGCACCAGTCATACCGTCACCTCTACCTCCTCCTCCTGTGTTGGTCAATGGTAACTTGGAATTTCAAGTATCAAAGATCATTGACTCACGTCTGAATCGCCGGTCCCTTCAGTACTTGGTGCATTGGAAGGGGTATGGTCCAGAGGAGAGGACGTGGGTCCCTGCGTCTGATGTTAACGCAGATCGTTTGGTTCGGACCTTCCACAGAACTCACCTGGGCAGGCCTGGCCCTGAGGGTCCGGAGGCCCCTCGTAGAAGGGGGGGTACTGTCATGTGTGCATTGCCACGAAGATCGTCGCGGTTGCACATTTTGACTTCTCACAGCTGAGCTGCTGTTTCTTTGTGTTTGGCAGCTAGGGAGTTAATTCTGTCTGTGCTCGGTGCTGGGACTGGGTGCAGTTTCTCCCGGCTGCAATTGATTATTTGTTGATTGGTTTCCTTTAAATTCCTGGTTGTCTGCTTGGGGAGTTGCCAGTGAAACCTTCATGCAGACCACAGATAGGAATGAATTTGTATAGACTTTAGTTGTGAGCTCCTTAGTTGTTCTAAGCTCAACTTGGTTAGAGTTTATTTCCCAGACCATTTATGTTCCTTTGGTGTTTGAGTGTGTATGCAAGCGAGTGTTATCCTGTCTGTCTTATATGTCTAATCTGTGTATTTAGCTGAGATCAGCCCATATCCCTTTGGTGGTAGTCAGGATCCTTCTTAGGACTGATTACAGGGTTCAGGGTCTGATAGGAGACAGGGTTAGGCTGGAGACTTGGACCTCTGAACCATTATCAGTACCTCCAAGGTGAGGATTAGTTAGGACCCCAGTTTAGGGTCAGGTTAGATCCCGGTCCACCTCTTTCCTGTTTCAGCTCATCAAGTCCTCAAGATTAACCCTGAGTTCAGCAGATATCGTGTCAGGTAAATCTATTCTATACTTACATGCTGATGTTGCTATACTAGTTGTTGTATAGAGTGTTGTTCCTGTATTAATAGTTTACTGACATTGTATACATATCATTAGACAGCGTGACACCTGGAGACGGCTTCTTGTGCCGGGACACCTTCCTGTGTCCAGACTAAGCCAGTCCCACTCCTGGAGACTGCTTCTTGTGCCGGGACACCTTCCTGTGTCCAGACTAAGCCAGTCCCACTCCTGGAGACTGCTTTTTGTGCCGGGACACCTTCCTGTGTCCAGACTAAGCCAGCTCTCTGACTGTGTTTGCAGACACCTACTTCTGGTCTCCTAATTAACAGCTGAACGGTTTCAGGCTTGAGCTGCAAGTGTGTGCTGAATGTGAGGTGTAGTGACCTTTCTCTACCACTAGGTTTACAAAGCCACACATTTCCCTTATACCATACAGCACAGTACCTAGGTGAAATGTACACCCCATTCAACACATATTCCTTCACTGTCTCACAAGGGAATAACACCGGATATGAAACCCCAGAACTCTGAAGTACGTTTCACTCAGCGGCTTTCTCAAGGAGTACACTACTACTACTGATAATACTCCTTGAGAAAGCCTCCAAGCGAAACGTACATCAGATTTCTGGGGTCTTTGATCCGGTGTTATTCCCTGTTACATGGTATGTCTGCTTCCTGTGATATGTGCTGAGATTATACTTATTATTTACCTAGCCATTGGGAATGTAAATATATATATATATATATATATATATATATATATGTAATGACCCTGCTTCTATTCCTGAAACAGAGCTATAAGTTTTCTTTTAAGGGAAGATAAGATTGTTATTTTTATCATACCCACTCTTTATATATTTCACTAAGAACTTTCCTTGTGTATGGCCCACTACCATTTTTAATGTGTTTTTTAACCTTCATGAATCAATAAAATTGTACCTTTTATATTATGAAATCTTTTTGATTGTTTTGTGGTCATTCACATTCATTGGTAGGTTATTCAGTATTTGCATAGTAAATATCCACATATGTAAAGTTACATTATCTGTATTGCGGTGTATTTGCAGAATCGAGTTGGTGGTAGAATTAATTATTTGTGGGTGGGTAATAGATAAAAAGCCTTATCTTCTCCTCTCCTCGTTCCACCCGGTACGTGTCTCACCACCGCTGCCTGTGCTCTGACCGGCTCTTCTGTCTGCTGTCTTCCTTTCAGCTGGGTCTCCCATTCAGGGGGTGCCCCATGACCACACGTGGTATTCAGCACTCAACCCTAATAATGTAGTAGAGTGGATAAGTGTGAATGATGCCGTCACCATTCTCCTCTAGCTGTTCTTTCCTGCTGTAGATTCAGAGCAATACAAGGAGATTTTGCACTAGTGCCACAAAGTTCACTAAGGACAATTTCTGCTTCATCTGAACTCACAGCAATGTTTAGATCCAGAACTTTGCGCTATTATAGACCCATTTTATAATCAACCTATAACAGGCTAGCACTCCAATGTAAAGATGAAAACATCGATACCATAGTGCACATTATAATGGAATTCAGTGCAAAAATAGATAAGCTCCAAAAAGTTGAAATGCACACAAGGAATTCATAAAAAGATATAAATCACTTTATTACAATATTAAAAATACAGGAATTTGTACAAAGAGACTGACAGTGGTGACCCAATGGGGTGGAACCACAAAATTAACCAGGCATGTATATATAAGCAGTCACAACCACATATTAAACATGTATGTGGTAACACATGTTATTCAGAAAAAACGCCCACTAGTATTTATAGCCCTGACTACAATGAGTCACCTAAAGAATGGGGCTACAGAGGTGGGACATCATAAGGAAAGCTGTATGCAAATCCGATATATCAAAGGTATACATGTATTACATAGTCAATAATACCGACCTGGAACTCAGTGGTGCCACCCTCCCCAACGCGCGTTTACTCCCCCGGAAGAAGGCACGGCGCCGAAACGCGCGTTGGGGAGGGTGGCACCACTGAGTTCCAGGTCGGAATTATTGACTATGTAATACATGTATACCTTTGATATATCGGATTTGCATACAGCTTTCCTTATGATGTCCCACCTCTGTAGCCCCATTCCTTAGGTGACTCATTGTAGTCAGGGCTATAAATACTAGTGGGCGTTTTTTCTGAATAACATGTGTTACCACATACATGTTTAATATGTGGTTGTGACTGCTCATATATACATGCCTGGTTAATTTTGTGGTTCCACCCCATTGGGTCACCACTGTCAGTCTCTTTGTACAAATTCCTGTATTTTTAATATTGTTGTAATAAAGTGATTTATATCTTTTTATGAATTCCTTGTGTGCATTTCAACTTTCCATTTTATAATCAGCAACTGTTGTCTCACTATTTGTTGTATCATAAGAGTTACATTTGAAACATTTAATCATTGACATTATCCCAGATAAACGGGGAATGCAGGAGGTTAAGCCTACCCCTGTTGGATAAAATCTGGTTGATGTGCGGTAGACCCTTGGATGAAATCCTGAAGGCTGTCTGTAATGCGAGTCTATGGCTCTGTATCTTCTTGTAATATTCTGTGTCTTTTGATTTCTTTCTTTGATTTTCTGCTTTTGTCTTTTTTAATGAACCTGTTTTCTTGCACCTTTAAAACAATCCCCTGTAAAACATTTGTCATTTGTCTAGATCCACAGAAAGTCATTAGGAAGTCTCAGAAACCTGCAGCTTTTATATTGCTGCATTTAGTGTTGAACTTGAGATTTCTTTGTGCTCAGTCCGTTCTGCAGAAATAGACATTTCACCCGTTGCATCTTCTGCTATGCGATACAATTAGCTTGATCTCGGTGACTTTTAGCTTCTAAGCATGACACAACTTAATAGCGCCCAACTTATTTAGCTAATTACCAGTGGATTTGAAGTGAAAATTCCCAGGGGCCGTAAAATATAATCCGTTTGGCAGCGGTTCATACAAATTAGTCTATTCATCAAAAGCAATGTTGGGCTCCAGTCTTCTCACAGTTATTCTTACTTGGACTGTTATTACATTTCTTCTGCAGAGATGATAGGAAATGGTGGGCCAATGATCAAAATACAACATCAAGAATGCAATCAGTGTGTAATACTATTGTAGGAACTCGAGGATTCTGATAGCGTGGGGCAATGAACAATCAGAGACGGGTTTCTTTGAATGCAAATAATGTATTTGTGAAACAGCAAAACACCCAAAAACAATATTCAAACAACCCGTAGTGACATGCAATGAGTCCATATATATATACACAAGTCCAGTTATATGAATCCGGATATATAAGTCTTTGAACCTCTATAGCGAGGGTGGTAAAGTTCTTACGACGGAGTCCTCACACAAATGTGACCACAAGGTAAGTCTGATGCACAGGTAACGTGGCTGGATTTACACACTGCTGGTGTGTGAAGAGTCAGATCCAGGTATGCAGAAAACACAGGGAGGTCCAGGAACAAGTTAATCTCAGTTGTGGCTTAATTCAGTGAAGTCCAACAACAAGTTCATATGTCAGTAAGGTTCCAGTAACAGTTCCAACAGCTCTCACCAGAGGTAATGCACAAAGGGTTAAACAGCAACAGTTCAGAAACACAGTTCTTATCAGATGGAGTGAACCAAGGGTTAAATTCCCAAGTCAACAGTTTAGTGATAACACAGTACTTTGTGCAACTTACATATGCAGAGAATGTCCAGAGCCATGGGTAGAAACTGCTGTGGCTGAGAAACACCTGAAGATAAGGCTATGCACTTTCCTGGTAAACACACAAAAGATCTGTGAGGAACAAAGCAGCTGGGTTGCAGGGAAACGGAAGCAGAATATTCCAGCAGTGAAGCCAACACCTGAGCCAGGCTTTAAACAAACGAACAGGAAGTAGGGCACACAAAACAGCAAACTCCATTTTAACAAAGGGCAAAATCATTGACAAAGTTACCTAGAAAACCCGGAATACTGACATTACTCCCCCCTAAAGACGGCCTCCGGACGGTCCTGGACCAGGCCTGTCCGGGTATCTCCGATGAAACTGAGCAATCTTCAGAGGCGCATTGATGTTACTTACTGGTTCCCAAGAATCATTTTCAGGAGAGTAACCTTGCCATCTAACTAGATACTGAAGCCGGTTTCTATGAAGTCTCGAATTAACAATATCCTGTACCACGAATTGTTCTTCGCCATCAACCAACACTGGTGGAGGGGGAGGTACGATACGTCCCTGAAACGTGTTAGGAGAGACTGGTTTTAATAAGGAAACATGAAATACTGGGTGTACCTTTAAAGTCCGTGGTAGCTTCAACCGACAGGCAACAGAGCTCACAATCCCAGTGATCTTGAATGGACCGATGAATTTCTGTCCCAGTTTCTGCGAAGGAACACCCAATTTTAGATTCTTGGTGGACAACCAAACTGAGTCTCCTACCTTAAACATAGGTGCTGGTTTCCGGAATCTATCGGCCGACTTCTTGTAACGCTCCTGTGCTGTGGTCAGGGAGTCCTTCAAAACTTCAAGATTACGTTGCAACGCCGTCACTCTGTCTTCAACCGCTGGTACCGAAATCGTAACCGGAGACCTAGGCAAAATACTTGGATGATAACCCAGGTTGGCAAAAAAAGGCGTTACCTTCGTGGAACTGCTTTGGGAGTTGTTGTACGAAAATTCCGCTAGAGGAAGTAGCTTCAGCCAATCGTCCTGCAAATGACTGACGTAACAGCGTAGATATTGCTCCAAGGTTTGATTTGTCCGTTCGGTCTGCCCGTTGGTCTGAGGATGGTATGCAGAAGACAAGCAAACATTAATGTGGAGCGCAGAACAAAATCCTTTCCAAAATCTAGAGGTAAATTGTATTCCCCGGTCAGAAATGATGTCATCTGGTACCCATGCAGCCGGAAAATGTTCTGGATAACTAGATCTACTGTCTCTGTAGCTGAGGGAAGACCAGCACACGGAATGAAATGAGCAGCTTTCGTTAAACGATCTACTACCACCAAAATAGTATTTTTACCACCAGAGGTGGGTAACTCCACAATAAAGTCCATCGAAATAGACCCCCAAGGGCGAGACGGTACAGGTAGCGGTTTAAGAAGACCAGTAGGTGAAACGCGAGAACCTTGTACCGGCACAAACTTTACAAGAGCGGACATAGTCATTCACATCCTTCAAGAAGGTAGGCCACCAAAAAAAACGAGTTAACAATTCCTGCGTCTTCTGTACCCCCCTATGACCAGCCAATTTAGAGTCGTGGACCAATTTGAGAACTCGAAGTCTTACAGCCTCTGGGACATAAATACATCGATCTCTAAGCCACACACCATTCCGAAGGACAAGATTCACATTGTCAGGTGGAGCTGCAAGAAATACGTCACCGTCATAGGCCAGCTTGATCTCCTGCCACAAGTCCCGGTTCCGGAGCACTCCAACGAAATTGGCCTCCGACAAGATGGTCTTCGACGGGGTCCCAGGCACGGAATCCACGGTATGGATTCGGGATAATGCGTCAGCTTTCCCATTACGTGAACCTGGGCGGTACGAAATAATAAAATTAAACTGGTTCAAGAACAAACTCCACCTAGCTTGTCGAGGAGAAAGACACCTGGCAGACTTAAGGAATTCCAAATTGCGATGATCCGTGAGTACTACTACCTGCTGAGTTGCCCCCTGCAAATGGTGTCTCCATTCCTTAAAGGCAGAAATAATTGCCAAAAGTTCCTTATCTGCCACATCATAGTTAAGTTCTGCAGAAGATAACCTACGAGAGAAGAAGGCACACGGGTGCAGCAAACCTTTGTCTCCGGTACGTTGTGAGAGGATAGCTCCCAATGCACAGTCAGACGCGTCCACCTCCACGATAAAAGGCTGTGCAGGATCCGGATGCATCAATATTGGAGCCGTGGTAAAACAACCCTTCAGGCGATCAAAGGCTTCCTGAGCTTGCGAAGACCATTCAAACTTCTTCCCCTTCTTGGTGAGGAGAGTGATGGGACGGACAATTTCTGAAAAATTTCGGATAAACCGTCTATAAAAGTTAGCAAAGCCAATGAATCGTTGTACCTCCTTAATGTTTCCTGGTACCGGCCAGTCCAAGATTGCCTGGATCTTGCTGGACTCCATATTCAATCCCTGAGGCGAGATAACATAGCCTAAAAATTGAATTTCAGAACAATGGAACTCACACTTTTCGAGTTTGATGTACAAATGATTATCTCTCAAACGTCTAAGTACGGTCTTGACATGTTCCTGATGTTCCTGTAAGGAGTCAGAAAAGATTAAGATGTCATCAAGGTAAATTACCACATATTGGTCCAATAAATCCCTGAAAATGTCGTTGGCTAAATGTTGAAAAGCAGCAGGAGCGTTACAGAGTCCGAATGGCATCACCAAATATTCAAAATGTCCATACCGGCATCTAAAAGCTGTCTTCCATTCGTCTCCGGCCGTATACGGAGTAAATTATATGCCCCACGAAGATCTAATTTGGTAAATACTTTGGCCTGGCGAACTCTTTCCAACAATTCTGGAATTAGGGGCAACGGGTACCTGTTACGAATGGTTACCTTATTTAACTCCCGGTAGTCAATGCAGGGTCTTAGAGTACCATCCTTCTTCTTTACAAAGAATATTGGAGCTCCCGCTGGTGAAGAAGATGGTCGGATAAACCCCTTGGCTAAATTCTCATCTATATACTCTCGTAAAGATTTTAATTCCGGAGCCGCCAACGGGTAAACATGGCCGAAAGGAATCGCTGCTCCAGGAAGCAATTCTATGGGGCAGTCATACGGTCTATGTGGGGGAAGTTGATCTGCCTTCCTTTTATCACAAATGTCTGAGAATTCCTGATATATCAGAGGGAGAGTAGGTACCTGTATCACCTCTTCCAAGTTCTGGGTAACTGGAGCCGCTACAGTTGGACTGATGGTAGAACTGCACTTCGGGAGAAAGGTTATCTCCTTGGTTTCCCAATTGATGATTGGATTTTGTGACCGTAACCAGGGAATTCCTAAAATTACAGGAAAATGAGGAGAAGATATTAACATGAATGAAAGTGTTTCTTGATGGTCTGGTTCCATCTTACACTCCAGAGGCACTGTCTCCCGATCTACTGGTCCAGAAACTAATGGGGAACCATCCACCGTTTCCATAGTGATTGGTGAAGCTCTTAGTTGTGTCTTTATACCATGTTCCTTTGCAAAAGAAGAATCCATGAAATTCCCACCTGCTCCAGAGTCTATCATGGCAGAACTTGATATCCACTGTTCCTCCCACTGAATCTGTATAGGAAGAGAACAATGTGAATATTTCTCCCCTTGATCTTTAGGGGAAGTCGGCATCAGTATTGGGGGAAAAACCGCATCTAGATGTAGACTGGTTTCCGAAACTTCAGACTCAGCGTCTGTGTTATCATAATCCCCTACTACCGCCAACACCTTGTTTGGTCGCCTAGGACATTTAGGACAATTGATGAGGAAATGGTCCGATTGACCACAATAGAAACATAAGCGCTCACGGAGACGGTGTTCGCGGCGTTCATTATTCTCACGTCTCTGCAGTGAGTCCACCTGCATAGGCACCTCCTCAGCCTCTCGCGGGTTTTTGCCTGTGGTTTCCCTGGACGGAAGAGAGTAATTAGTAATGCGATTTACAGCGGCCCATTTTTCTTGTCTGCGTTCAGTTAAACGGATATCAATACGTACACAGTGCTGTATAAACGATTCAAACTCCTGTGGAGACTCTGAACGAGCTAGCTCATCCTTGATTGCATTTGACAAACCTTTTCTAAAGATTGGTAATAAAGCATTGTTTTCCCACTGGGTGTCCACCACTAACCTTTTAAATTCAGTAACATATTCTATGACTGACCGTTTCCCCTGGCGTAAGGAAAGCAAGGCAGATTCAGCGGTAGCACGGCGGTTGGGATCGTCGAACATTTGCGCCATGGCTGCCAGAAAATTGTCCAAATTATTTAGACGGGTATCATGACTTTCAACCATAGGATTTGCCCAAGCCAGTGCACGTGATGTCAACAACATAATAATACATAGAACCTTAGATCTATCAGACCGGTAGTAGGAGGCATGTACATCAAAAAATAATATACATTGATTAACAAACCCACGGAATTGACTTCGGTCACCATTAAAACGGAATGGAGGCAATTTGGGCATACTGGTGGATGAGGTAGGCTCAGTAGGTAAGGCCTCCAGGACTCCTAACCTAGAACGTAGATCTTGGAGAGCCTGACCAAACCCCTGTGCATTGTGGTTAACCCGAGACTCCAAGTCTCTAATCTGATTGAGTGCAGCCGCCACCTCCTGCTGCAAGGAGTTAACTATGGTGAACAATTTGTCTGCCCGTGTCTCCGTCATTGCCCCAGCAGAATCCTCTTTTTTAGGCTGGAATATCCTGTAATACTATTGTAGGAACTCGAGGATTCTGATAGCGTGGGGCAATGAACAATCAGAGACGGGTTTCTTTGAATGCAAATAATGTATTTGTGAAACAGCAAAACACCCAAAAACAATATTCAAACAACCCGTAGTGACATGCAATGAGTCCATATATATATACACAAGTCCAGTTATATGAATCCGGATATATAAGTCTTTGAACCTCTATAGCGAGGGTGGTAAAGTTCTTACGACGGAGTCCTCACACAAATGTGACCACAAGGTAAGTCTGATGCACAGATAACGTGGCTGGATTTACACACTGCTGGTGTGTGAAGAGTCAGATCCAGGTATGCAGAAAACACAGGGAGGTCCAGGAACAAGTTAATCTCAGTTGTGGCTTAATTCAGTGAAGTCCAACAACAAGTTCATATGTCAGTAAGGTTCCAGTAACAGTTCCAACAGCTCTCACCAGAGGTAATGCACAAAGGGTTAAACAGCAACAGTTCAGAAACACAGTTCTTATCAGATGGAGTGAACCAAGGGTTAAATTCCCAAGTCAACAGTTTAGTGATAACACAGTACTTTGTGCAACTTACATATGCAGAGAATGTCCAGAGCCATGGGTAGAAGCTGCTGTGGCTGAGAAACACCTGAAGATAAGGCTATGCACTTTCCTGGTAAACACACAAAAGATCTGTGAGGAACAAAGCAGCTGGGTTGCAGGGAAACGGAAGCAGAATACTCCAGCAGTGAAGCCAACACCTGAGCCAGGCTTTAAACAAACGAACAGGAAGTAGGGCACACAAAACAGCAAACTCCATTTTAACAAAGGGCAAAATCATTGACAAAGTTACCTAGAAAACCCGGAATACTGACACAGTGGCTCCCAGAAGACGGCGTCAGACAGGGGATAATGAGCAGAGATTAACCGGGAAATATATTGCCGGACACATAGTACAACTCAAGTTTTACATTTACTTAACTTTTAAGATGTGAGTGAGTTTGGATGATAATTTCCCCCAAATGGCAGATAATGTCATATACAGTGAGGAGGGACGGACGGAGGTGACGAGGAGGGATGGAAAGGTGCAAGCAAATGTCGGCGTCCAAACTCACCCAACACTGACATGTTCATGGCTGGTGAAGATCACGTAACCTCATGTTCTCATAAAGGGATCTCCTGCATTGTCTAGTCCCGTTCACATTACGCAGTTCAGGCCTTTTACATTTCTCGTTTAGATCGGATTGAGCAGGATTTCCAATGTTTATGGATTGTGATTGTAGCATCTCACGTGAAACATCAGAGGATCCGTTCATTACTGAAGGGATATAGGCTCCAATGAGAGTGAGAGCAGAGCTATAGATCCTGTAGAAAGCTCAGGTCACCTTCCACATGGCCGGCATAAATGGACAATCCTAGCCGATGTCTATAAATGAGCCTGATCCAGGAGGAAAAAGGCCGCTCTCTAGTGCCCTCTGTTGGTGGTACTCACCCTATGGCAATGAAGGCTAATTTGCATATCCTTTTTCCCAGGCAGCATTCCCTGCTCTGCAAGTCTTCCTATATCAGCTTGTTACTCTACTCAGAAACGTTACCCCCTGGACTTCTGGAGAAGGGTCCTAAACCTGGCCAAGTAGTCCACTCTGCGGCTATGAGACACGATCCTCCACCAGTGATATCGTAGAGGAGGGAGCCGGACTGAGGACGCAGGACTTACCGAGCATGAGAGGTTAGAGAGCATTGTGCAGACTGATCCAGAGCCATCTCACAGCACAGGGCAAGAAGGAAAATTACAGAGTAACTAAGCTTTATTCCGTACTAGCTGTAGAGCCGGGCGTGGGCCGAGTATGGTAACTGACCCTGGTTATAACAAAGTGCACTGATTATATTGCACATAAAAACATTTCTGCAGCATTTCTCTGCAGCACAGCTTTTCTCCTTTACAGTCACACTCACACTCCTCTTCCATATACAATTGGAAACTCTTCATCCTGAAATTGCACTAATTGCAGTAAAGCATCGTACACACAGCCGACCTCTTCTGCGGCACCGCACAGCAGCTTCCTGTTATGAGCGCAGCGGTGTAATCCATCAGGCTCCCCCCTTTCACTTGACCTTGTGCCTCACAGGAGCCTCTCCATTCTAGACACGCTGGAGCTGGATGTGGCCTGTGCCTGCTGTGCACTGATACTCTGAAGGCGGCAGCCCTGATTGTAGCTCGCAGTCGCTGGGACGTCGCAGCCGGTGAGTTTTGCAGGGTGGCTATCGAAGTGAATGTGTATCCGTCCGTGTGCGCTAAAACATGGGCCATGTGGACGGGGCTTTGTGTGTAAGTGGGTGTGGATATGTGAGTGGTGTGGCTATGTGGAGTGGGTGTGGCTTTGTGGAGTGGGCGTGGCTTGATACACACACATAAATACACTCAGCATTTATATATATAGATTTTAATAATGGAAAGTTATGAAACAAATCACTTTTGTAGGGGATTTGTCTTCATTCCTATAAAATAGTAGCATTTAATTGGCTTCCAAACCCCGGCTGGTCCCCAGGTCAATGCCACACAGAGTTCTAGCAGCAGACACATCTCTACAACAACTGTTAAGAGGAGACTTTGTGCAGCAGCCTTCATGGTAAAATAGCTGCTAGGAAACCACTGCTAAGGACAGGCAACAAGCAGAAGAGACTTGTTTGGGCTAAAGAACACAAGGAATGGACATTAGACCTGTGGAAATCTGTGCTTTGGTCTGATGAGTCCAAATTTGAGATCTTTTGTTCCAACCACTGTGTCTTTGTGCGACGCAGAAGGTGAACGGATGGACTCTACATGCCTGGTTCCCACCTGAAGCATGGAGGAGGAGGTGTGATGGTGTGGGGGTGCTTTGCTGGTGACACTGTTGGGGATTTATTCAAAATTGAAGGCATAGTGAACCAGCATGGCTACCACAGCATCTTGCAGCAGCATGCTATTCCATCCGGTTTGCGTTTAGTTGGATCATTTATTTTTCAACAGGACAATGACCCCAAACACACCTCCAGCTGTGTAAGGGCTATTTGACCAAGAAGGAGAGTGATGGGGTGCTACGCCAGATGACCTGGCCTCCACAGTCACCAGACCTGAACCCAATCGAGATGGTTTGGGTGAGCTGGAATGCAGAGTGAAGGCAAAAGGGCCAACAAGTGCTAAGCATCTCTGGGAACTCCTTCAAGACTGTTGGAAGACCATTCGTGACTACCTCTTGAAGCTCATCAAGAGAATGCCAAGAGTGTGCAAACAGTCATCAAAGCAAAAGGTGGCTTCTGTGAAGAACCTAGAATATAAGACATATTTTCAGTTGTTTCACACTTTTTTGTAAAGTGTAATGTATAATTCCACATGTGTTAATTCATAGTTTTGATGCCTTCACAGTGTGAATGTACAATTTTCATAGTCATGAAAATACAGAAAAATCTTTGAATGAAAAGGTGTGTCCAAACTTTTGGTCTGTACTGTATGTATATATACAGTATATATTATATCTATTTTTTTTATCTGCCTGCTAAATCTTTGGTATAATTCATTTGTTGCATTGTACTTAATACTCACTGCTGTTTATCCATGCTGAGGTCACTCTAGATGTTATCTGGCGAAAGGTGTTACAGCATATAGATGTGTTGTGACCACGCACCACAATTGTGGGTTACCAGAGCAATGGGGTACTCAGAGCCGAGCCCATGGAAGTCTATGGGGTTGTCACAGGTAGCGCTGGCTCGGTCTGTGGCCCTGGCGGTCAGGCGTATGTTGGGGGGAATATTTACAGGGAATAGGTATATATATACAGTTCGTGACGCCACCTGTAGTTCTCTGATCACTAAGACCAGCGCTGCTGTAGATCTCTGAGGGGATGGTGTGGCAGCTAGATGTCGGGTCCCCTACAGGTGGGACTCTTCCCTCAGGGCTATGATGATGACGATGTTGTGCAGGAATACAATTAAATGAAACAGTCTCACACATCAAAGCTTCTTTCCATACCTTTTACTTCAAGTTGTTCAGGCAGGTCCCGGGAAGCTGATGAGGTAGATGGAGGATGAGTTTTGAGGTAACGGCAGAGCAGTTTATGGGCCTCCTTTACTTTCCAATATGACGAGTCCAACCTGCATAGAGCTAAGTTCACTCTGATTTCTCCAGCTTCTCCAAAGCTGTACTGCCCGGTCAGTTTTGTGGTCGGAGCCTTCTGGTGATGGAACTAGGTTCTTGTTTTTGCTGATCAGGCTCAAAGTCCCTATTCCACCGGACCCCTGTTACGTACTGACACTCCAAGGACTGCTTGCTGCGACCTAAGGTCCAGTAAGACTCTGGTTTTTCTATCACTATGCCTAAAGCTATAGTGACACTTCGGTCGCCAGTGACCAGTGAGCAATGTGCAGGATAATCCAATCCTTAAGGCAACTCTTAGAATCCTTTTCCGCTGCGCCCTTCGACCTGCTCACTCTCTCAATATCAGCACTGACTAGGCTAGGATAATATTTGGTTATCCGTACTAGCCTCCACTACTGTACTGTCTCTTTGTATCGACAGGAATCTTGGTTCCCCACAGGCACTAGTCCTGACTCCCTCCACTCTCTCAGGAGAACTTCAGACTCTCTTGTGCTAAAAAGGCCACTCCCCTCTACACCCCTGCTGGGTGTGTCTGAAGTGGGTATGCCTCATGTAGAACCCTTAACCGTTACCTCTCCACTCATCCTCCTGGTATTGTGTGCCTTACATACCAGGGCTACACATTCCCCCATGGTAAAATACAGCACTCCCGGGCTGTGAAATATAAGAAGAAATTTTGTTTTTCATTAACAATAAACATTAACTCTTCCCATCCGGGAGGTAAGGATTTCTTAAACGTTGCCATATGTACAGTAAGAAAATACAAAAAGTATTAAAGCATCAAGGCATTCAATATATACACAGTATTCTTGTGAAGGACCCGCACCAAACCTTCAACGTGGGTCCTGGGTGGGCTGCAGGACATCTGGCTGCAGACCTCGCTCAGTGCCACACCACACGGGTTTTATGTTCAGAGGTAATAGTTACAGTTTGATATAGAACCAAGAAAATGCATAAAATGCAACTATATACAAAGATAAGTTCTGGGCTGGCATAGTCCACAGCCACAAAGTCCATGTCATAATAAAAGGACACATAAATATACTTTTCACTTTAATATTTATATTATTTTACTCGAATTATTGTTGATATCGAATGGGTATCTTCCCTTTCGTGGCTCGCTCTGATCTACGTGGAGTAGCTTCAGGTATATTAATCTGTGATCTATCTGCACTGCGTAACAGCAAACTATAGAACTGTCTCAATCTTTCTATGGATCTGGCAAGCGTACTGATGGCTGGGCGGTGTGAGTCAGCTTCACCAGGGGATCCCATAGCATGGGGCGCTGCTTCTGTTGGTCCTTCCTGAGATTCTGTAGACTGAGGTGTTGCTGGAGTAGGTAACTCCTGAACTGGCTCAACCGGCACCATGGGCATAACTGGAGGTAGAACTTCCTCTTGTGGCTGATAAAACTGCAACACCGGAATTATTACCGCATCTCCCAGTCTCGGCCAATCTGCAGGGAAATCTCCCAGATCCGTGTGTATGACCTCTTCTTTTCTTTCTTCTTGATTGATGACAGAGTTCTCTTCACGAAACTTTAAGGGTTCCGGGCACAACTTCAAATGGTCTCTGGACACAGTGAATATTGTTCTTCCTCCGTCCTTACTGATGATACAAACTTTTCTGTTGTCATATTTAGAATCTTGTACAACGTAGGGTTCTTGTTCCCACTGGTTATCCAATTTGTGCATTTTCCTTTTCCTTTTCAATACCACTTCTCCAGGCATCAAAGGCTTGGCAGGAGCATTCCTGTTGTAAATATCTTCCTGTTTCTCCCGTGCCTTGTTGAGACTTTCTTCTACACAGACTTGCACTCGTCTGTACTGCTCTTGCCGATTGATGTCCCAGTTTTCAACGGCGTCGTCTGCCTCCGGTTCTACCACTCCAAGTTCTAAATCCATTGGTAGTCTTCCGGGCCTTGCTCTCATAAGATAGGCTGGAGTGCAGTTAGTGGAACTTACAGGTATATGGTTATACAAGTCAACCAAATCAGGTAGTAAGTCCGGCCATCGATTTCTGTCTTCCAACGGTATGGATTTCAACAAATCAAGGACAATGTGGTTAATTTTCTCGCAAAGACCGTTGGTTTGAGGGTGGTATGGTGTTGTTCTAATTTTCTTGCACCCATACATGTGACAGAATTCCTTGAATAAATCAGCTTCGAAAGCAGGTCCTTGATCGGTTAATACTTGCTCCGGATACCCATGCGGTCTACAGAAGCTTGCTTGAAAGGTTTTTGCTGCCGTCACTGCTGTCTGATCCTTAACTGGAACAACCACCAGAAATCTAGAGTAATGGTCCACCATGGTCAAGGCGTATGAGTATCCAGATCTACTTGGCGACAGTTTGACGTGGTCCAGGGCCACAATCTCCAGGGGGCGAGTCGTCCGGATAGGTTGCAGGGGTGCCTTCTGACTACCGTAGTCCTTTCTTCTGAGACCACAGGGTCCACAGTTCCGACACCACCTCTCGATGGAGCTGCGCATCCCTACCCAGTAGAACCGGCACCTCAACATGGTCTCCAGCTTTCTCCAGCCAAAGTGTCCTGCTTGATCATGGTATGCTTCCAACACCATTTGGACGTCTGCCTTGGGGACCACTATCTGCCAGACCATCTCGTGGGTCCTGGGGTTGACGTATCTCCTGCACAACTTCTCACGGTATAGGAACAACCGGCTTCTCTCGTTCCACAGGAGCTTGCTGACATAGGTGCATCCTTTTCCAAAGAGGAACCTTCCTGTCTTAACAACTCCTTGATACGGCTGACCACTGGATCGCTGTCCTGAGTCTCTTTCCAGCTGTGATGGGGTAAAGGATTTAACGTTGCACCATACTGCTTTCTGTAGACTCGATGCTCGTGGACTACCCCATTTCGATGGAACGCAGGTAGCTCAATTTCTTCCAGGTCGTCCGATTCTTCTTCCGTGTCAGAGTCATGCGGCATTCGGGACAATGCGTCGGCATTAGCATTCTTTCGGCCTGCCCGGTACTTGATAGTAAACTGGTAATTGGACAACCGAGCCATCCAACGCTGCTCCATGGCGCCCAGCTTGGCGGTTTCCAGGTGCGTTAAGGGGTTGTTGTCTGTAAACGCAGTGAACTGGTTGGAGGCCAGATAATGCTTAAATCTTTCAGTAATGGCCCAGACCAGCGCCAGAAACTCCAGCTTGAAGCTGCTATAATTTTCCGGATTCCTCTCAGTTGGCCTGAGTTTTCTGCTGGCATATGCGATGACTTTTTCTTGGCCATTCTGCTTCTGACTGAGAACTGCTCCCAAACCTTCATTACTGGCGTCGGTGTACAGCAGGAACGGTTGGCTATAATCAGGATAGGTTAAGATCTCATCACCCGTAAGGATCTCTTTCATCTTTTGGAATGCTTCAGCCTGTTCCTTACCCCAATTAAAGGGAGGGTTTCTGCTCTTTAGGATTGTCCTACTAGGAGGTCCTGTAAAGGGGCTGCCTTCTTCGTGTAATCTTTCACGAACCTTCTGTAGTAACCCGTGAGTCCCAGGAACTGTCGCACTTCCTTGAGGTTCTTCGGCTCCGGCCACTTCTGGATGGCAGTGACTTTCTCTGGGTCCGGCGCTACTCCTTCCGAACTGACGATGTGCCCCAAGTATTGTACCTTCTGTTTGAGTAGATGGCATTTTGAGGGTTTCAACTTCATCCCGTACCTGGACAGGGATTCAAATACTTCTGCCAGGTGCTTCAGATGGTCCTCATATGTCTTGGAGTACACGATGACGTCGTCTAAGTATAGCAGCACGGTTTCAAAATTGAGATGTCCCAGACAGTTTTTCATCACTCTCTGAAATGTTCCTGGGGCACTACTGAGCCCAAACAGCATTCTGTCGAACTCACAGAGCCCCATTGGGGTGGTGAAAGCCGTTTTCTCACGATCCTCCTCAGCCACAGCCACTTGCCAGTAACCACTAGTCAGATCAAGGGTAGAAAAGTAGTTAGCCGTTTTCAGAGCAGCTAATGATTCCTCTATACGTGGTAACGGGTATGCGTCCTTATGTGTTATGCGATTCACCTGCCTGTAATCCACACACATTCTCAAGCTACCATCTTTTTTTCTAACCAGGACTAGAGGTGCTGCCCAGGGACTATAACTATCCCTGATTACTCCGGCTTCTTTCATATCTCGCAACATTTCTTTAGCCTTCTGATAATGGGCTGGGGGTATAGGCCTGTACCGCTCTTTGATGGGAGGATGACTGCCTGTAGGGATATGATGTTGTACTCCCTTAATTATCCCAAAATCAAGTGGATTCTTGCTAAATACTTGGGCATACTCTTGCACCACCCGTAATACCCCTTGCTTCTGGTGAGCGGGAGTGGTGTCCGTCCCAACATGGAGCTGCTGACACCATTCCGCCACCTGAGTTGCTGGGTCATTGTCCTCCGCTATTTGACAGGAGTCTAAGGACTCAGCCGGAGAATAGAATTATTGTCGACAGCATGTAGTTTAGCAATGGTTGCATAACGGGGTAAGTTTACCTCATCATCTCCCCAATTGAGAAGCCGTACCGGTACTCTTCCATTCACCACTTCCACTACTCCCCTAGCAGTCATAAGTGTAGGTCTATGTTCTGAATGGTGGGGTTCTACTACAGCTTGGTAGTTCTGTCCTCTCAGACCTATGGCTGCCCTGCACCAGATTATCATTTCACTCATTGGGGGTATCATAATGGGATTCGAGTCAGTGACCCGTACATTACCAATTTCGCCGTCTGTAAGCTTCGCTTGCTGCTGACACACCAGGGCCCGGATCTCTCTTTGGATTACTCCTTTCTGCCTTGGTCGGGCAATCTCAGCGAGCTGTTGGAGTAAGAACACAACTTCTCCCAAACAATTACTGATAATGTTAGTACCCAAAATTATATTTAAACCGTTCTCCTCATTTACAGTCTTTACTACCAGAAGCCCCTGGTCTTTCAACTCCTCTCTGCCCACTTTCACATCTACACATTTTGTCCCGAGTACTTCTACAGGAAGACCATTAGAAGCATACACGGTAAAGTCAGGGCTCGGGGGTTTAAGACTGTCCATTGACCAGAACTTAGTATATAGGGCATCAGGTATTAGGGTCACCTGAGACCCAGTGTCTAACAATGCCGGAACAGCAATACCATCTAGAATGATAGACAGGTAGGGTCGTCCACCCACATACCTGCGGTTCCAGTCTAGGGGGCCTGACGGGTCTCCTCCTGGGTGTTGGCCCTCGGACCCAGGTTCTGCCCGTTTAAAGGACACTGTGGAGACATATGACCTTTCCGGTTGCATCGGTAACAGGTGATCTCCCGACGAGGAGGGTGTTGATCAGAGGTCGCTCCTGGGGGTGGCGCTGTCCTCCTCCGGGGGGGCGACGTCTTCCTTCTTCTCCGGTTCATCCACGGGACGTCTTCTGGGCCATCAGCTAATAAGATCTTCCCTTCTTCCTCTTTCCGCAGCTGCAGGGCACTCATCACAGCAGCCAGATTTTTAGTCAGCTGGCGCACCTCTGAGCGCAGACAGTCCAATTCACTAGGGGGTGTCGCCTGCGTTTTGGTTTCTGCCACTAGCGGGGAAAAGGGGGGTACTGCCGGTTCCAGAGTGACTTCACCCTGATGATGTTGGGTTGCCACTTCAGGTTTGCCCAGGGGTCGCAGCCCTTTTATTGCCATGTCCTTTAGGGCATCAAAGGTAGCATCCGGATGATCTAAGGACCACCAGTTTACAGTTCTGCGTTCCTCTTGGGATCTCAATCCCTGTATAAATTGCTCTTTCAGCATCTTATTCTCATCGATAGCATTTAAATTATTAATCTGCTTAAGGGCTCTCAGGGCTCCTTGTAGTCGGCAAGCGTAGTCCCGGATGCTGTCACCTGGCTGTTGTGAACAGTGGTAGAAGGCCATCCGGAGATCCGTTTCTGTGCGGTCTTCAAATATGGCATGTAGCTTAAGGAGGATCGCAGGTACCGACTCCTGATCAACGGTATCCCAAGTCTCCACTTCCCTCTCAGCAGCGCCAGTTAGCTGCCCTATCAGCACAGCAGCTTTTTGTCTCTCAGGCATGGAGTACATTTCTAGGATGCTGCATAACTTCCGCTTGAATCCTGCTAAAGTGCCTGGCTCACCGCTGTACTGGGGAAGCCATTTCGCCCCAGGCATATATGGGAGCGTTAGTGGCATGATCGGGACTACCGGACTGGGTGCGGGGCCTGCGCCCCCATCTGGCGCTACAATGCCAGCAGTGCGGGGTCGGGGCCTCCGGCTGGGGCCGCACTGTCGGCCGGTTGTTGTGACATCTTAGCGCCCCCTTGGTTAACCGGAGCCTACCGGTTTCAGAAGCTGCTACTTCACAGGCACAGCAGTGGGAACAGGACCTTCGTCGCAGGCGCTCTGATGTCAGAGCGTCCACTTCCTGTCGCAGGACCTGCCGCTGAGTCAGAGCCGGGGGCGTGTCCAAGACTTTGCGCGCTCTTTCAGGTACGCCCACCTTCTTCTCCAGCGCCTTAGAGCGCGAATATGGCGGCAAATATGGCGGTATTTGGCGCCAAACAATAGCAACAGTCTTTTTCACTAAAACACTCCACAGGCACACAGGGCTCGCAATGCTGCAAGTTTCGGATCCTGTTCGTGACGCCAAGTTTGTCGTGACCCGCACCACAATTGTGGTTTACCAGAGCAATGGGGTACTCAGAGCCGAGCCCATGGAAGTCTATGGGGTTGTCACAGGTAGCGCTGGCTCGGTCTGTGGCCCTGGCGGTCAGGCGTATGTTGGGGGGTATATTTACAGGGGATAGGTATATATACAGTTCGTGACGCCACCTGTAGCTCTCTGATCACTAAGACCAGCGCTGCTGTAGATCTCTGAGGGGATGGTGTGGCAGCTAGATGTCGGGTCCCCTACAGGTGGGACTCTTCCCTCAGGGCTATGATGATGACGATGTTGTGCAGGAATACAATTAAATGAAACAGTCTCACACATCAAAGCTTCTTTCCATACCTTTTACTTCAAGTTGTTCAGGCAGGTCCCGGGAAGCTGATGAGGTAGATGGAGGATGAGTTTTGAGGTAACGGCAGAGCAGTTTAGGGGCCTCCTTTACTTTCCAATATGATGAGTCCAACCTGCATAGAGCTAAGTTCACTCTGATTTCTCCAGCTTCTCCAAAGCTGTACTGCCCGGTCAGTTTTGTGGTCGGAGCCTTCTGGTGATGGAACTAGGTTCTTGTTTTTGCTGATCAGGCTCAAAGTCCCTATTCCACCGAGACCCCTGTTACGTACTGACACTCCAAGGACTGCTTGCTGCGACCTAAGGTCCAGTAAGACTCTGGTTTTTCTATCACTATGCCTAAAGCTATAGTGACACTTCGGTCGCCAGTGACCAGTGAGCAATGTGCAGGATAATCCAATCCTTAAGGCAACTCTTAGAATCCTTTTCCTCTGCGCCCTTCGACCTGCTCACTCTCTCAATATCAGCACTGACTAGGCTAGGATAATATTTGGTTATCCGTACTAGCCTCCACTACTGTACTGTCTCTTTGTATCGACAGGAATCTTGGTTCCCCAACAGGCACTAGTCCTGACTCCCTCACTCTCTCAGGAGAACTTCAGACTCTCTTGTGCTAAAAAGGCCACTCCCCTCTACACCCCTGCTGGGTGTGTCTGAAGTGGGTATGCCTCATGTAGAACCCTTAACCGTTACCTCTCCACTCATCCTCCTGGTATTCTGTGCCTTACATACCAGGGCTACACAGATGTAGCCAGGCCCAGTGTTTTTGATCATCTATCCACCCCTGGTGTGCTAGCCAACTGCTAATTTATCCCAAACCATCTCCCACAATCCCTTTCTCCAGATCCTATACTCAGTCCTATAAATTTAGTAGCATTCTAAGGAGTGCACGCGTGTGGGGTGGATGAACGCATCCTGCAGTAAAGTATAACTGTAGCTAAGTATACAGAAGTTGCAGTTATTTCAACAGCAGTTAGTAAAGGCAGGAGTCAGGACCCCACACGAATTCTTTTCGGTATATTTGCTGAGTAAGCACTTCTTATTACTTGGACTTAGCTTTTCTTTAAACCCATCTTACTCCACCAAGTTTACATATGTCCTTACAGTGTTTGATCCACTAATCCTCAGTCGCCTTCGCTATCCCAAAAACCCAGCAATCTCTAACCAAATAATCATCTCCCCTTCCCTCTTTCCTCCTCACCTGACCTCCTCTGCTGACCTGCTCCTCAACCTCAAATCTGTTCTAATAAAACATAAAACAAACCTCCCACTCTCCTTCTCCCACCTACCTGTTCTCCCTTTCTCTGCTTCTCTTCACTGCTGGTGACATATCTCCCAGTCCTGGACTCCCACAGCTCATACCTCCCATTAATTCCCCCTCCTACTGTAATATGAACTACCGCAATCTCTCCAACTTAAAACCTGTGCTATTGACACCCACCCCCCTGCTCCCTCTCTCTGGAGCACTCTGGAATGCCCGCTCCATGTGCAATAAGCTTCATGTGATTCGTGACCTCGTTCTCTCTCCCAGTCTTGCCTTCCTCGGCCTCACAGAAACATGGCTGACACACTCTGACACCGCCTCCCCTGCTGTGATGTGTTACGGTGGCTTCCACTTCACCCACACTCCTCGCCCTGGCAACAGACACGGTGGAGGAGTGCGTCTTCTCTTTCCTTCTATCTGCACCTGTCACGCTGTATAGCAGATATATATATGTGATGACAGTAATCTATATCAAAAGGGCAACATACTATATAACATGCGCATAGATAGATGATAACATAGAATTACCTGACAGAATGTCCAGTGGGTCACTACGGAATCCGTTATACGCTGTCTCCGGCTAGAGGTTTACCGGGGTCTATGCTGACCCTAAACTGGGGTCCTAACTAATCCCTCTACCTGGAGGTACTGTTAAAGGTACAGAGGTCCAGGCCACCAGCGTAAACCCTGTCTCCTATCAATCCCTGCCAACTGTAATCTAGTCCTAAGAAGGACCCTGATTACCACCAAAGGGAATGAACAGGTAACGGTTAATGAACAGAAAGACATACAAGAAAGACAAGAAATAAAGTAAATAAAGTCTTACATACAACACTCACACACAGTAGGAACACCTAAGGTCTCAGAGATAAACTATAAGCTGTAAGAGTAAAAACAACTAAGGAGCTCTTAGCTTAAGTATTCTCAGAACCGATCCAGTCTGCTAGACTACATGAATGCTTTCACCGGCATCTAACAAGCAGACTGGCAGGTATATGAAGGAATCTAATTAGAACATAATCAAAAGCAGCCGGGCGAGGCTGGACCTAGTCTTAGCAAAGAGCTAGGTAAAATTAACTCCCTCACCACCAAACACAAAGTAACAGAAACTCAGCTGCGAGAAGTCAGAATGTGCAATCGCGACGATCCTCGTGGCGATGCACCCATGACAGTACCCCCCCTTCTACGAGGGGCCTCCGGACCCTCAGGGCCAGGTCTGCCCGGGTAAGTTGTGTGGAAGGTCCGAACCAATCGATCTGCGTTAACCTCCGACGCAGGGACCCACGTCCTCTCCTCAGGACCATACCCCTTCCAATGAACCAGGTACTGAAGGGACCGACGATTCAGACGTGAGTCAATGATCTTCAACACCTGAAACTCCACGCTACCATTGACCACCACCGGAGGGGGAGGCAGAGGCGACGGTATAACTGGCGCCACGTACCTTTTAAGCAACGATTTGTGGAACACATTATGGATTTTAAACGTAGGTGGGAGGTCCAGACGAAATGCCACAGGATTAATTATAGAACTGATCCTGTATGGACCGATGAACCTGGGACCCAGTTTCCAGGAGGGAACTTTGCGTTTTATATTCCTGGTAGACAACCACACCAGATCGTTCACACCTAGGTCCGGACCAGACACTCTCCTCCTATCAGACCTCCGCTTGAAACAGTTCCCTATAGCACTCAGACCATTCAGCACTCCTTCCTGAAGGATAGGAACCGGGTCATCCGTCTTTCCGGCCCCTGGGAAACTACGAGATAAGGCATCAGGAAGCAATTTTATTGAGCAGTCATACGTGCGATGAGGAGGTAACTTTTGACACCCCTCCTCTGAGAACATCTCCCCAAAGTCCTCCAGAAAAGGAGGCAAAGTCCTAGGCACGACCGCACCGATGACCGTTTTCATGCAGTTATTCTTGCAAAATTCACCCCACTGGCTTATCTTTCTGGATTGCCAATCAATCACTGGGTTATGTTTAGCCAACCAAGGAAGTCCCAACACAATAGGAGTAGGTAGACCCTCCAACACATAAGAAGACAATTGCTCTTTATGTATTGCCCCTACACGAAGATCTATGTTATGGACAGCTTGTACCAAGCTACCTTGACCGAGAGGTCTAGAATCAATAGAGACTATAGGGACCGGTTTGGCCAATACGCTCAGTTGCATACCATGCACCTGGGCAAACGAGCGTCCACCAGATTAGCCCCGGACCCACTATCAAGAAAAACAGAAATCCTCTCAGTTCTAGTACCAATCACCACCTCCGCAGGCACGAGAAACTGAGAGGGATTTGGGGACGAAATACACACTCCCAGGTTAACTCCTTTGCTCAAAGAGGCCCGGGATGGACACCCCCCAACAAAATGTCCCTCTCTCCCGCAAAAGAAACACCTTCTAGTCTTGCGGTGCACCGCCGATTCCCTCCTACAAAAAGATGTCCCTCCCAACTGCATGGGTTCCTCAGAACAGACCAGGGGAACCTCAGTAAAAGGGACTTTAGTAGTAGGTGGAGTCATCAAGGGAGGCGGAGTTACCTCGCGTCTTCCCCGAATTCGTCTATCAATGCGAATAGCGAGGGCCATAGCAGCCTCCAGTGATGGAGGAGAATCATACTGAGCCAACACATCTTTTAATTTGTCAGACAACCCTTGACAAAACTGGCTCCTAAGAGCTGGATCATTCCACTGAGTATCTGTTGCCCATCTACGGAACTCAGAAGAATATTCCTCCGCTGGACGATTTCCTTGCCGTATTTTACGTAACTTTGTTTCAGCAAGGGAAACTCGATCCGGATCATCATATACCAGACCCAGGGCAGTAAAAAATCGATCCACTGACTGGAGATCTGGGGAGCCTGGAGGAATAGAGAACGCCCAAGATTGAGGGTCCCCTTGTAAGAGCGAGATAACAATTCCCACCCTCTGCTCTTCACTCCCAGATGACCGAGGCCGCAGCCGAAAGTACAATTTACATGCCTTCCGGAAAGTAAAAAATTTGTCCCGCCCACCAGTGAACCTGTCCGGGAGAGCAACCTTAGGTTCAGATCCGGTTTGCTCCGGGGGGGACAAAACCTTGGACTTAATGTCTGCCAACTCCATGGACAACCCCTGCAACTGCCGGGCCAGCTGGGCTACTGGATTCATGACAGCTGGGGAGAAACTTTAGTATGGGCCGGTGAAAATGTCACGCTGTATAGCAGATATATATATGTGATGACAGTAATCTATATCAAAAGGGCAACATACTATATAACATGCGCATAGATAGATGATAACATAGAATTACCTGACAGAATGTCCAGTGGGTCACTACGGAATCCGTTATACGCTGTCTCCGGCTAGAGGGTTACTGGGGTCTATGCTGACCCTAAACTGGGGTCCTAACTAATCCCTCTACCTGGAGGTACTGTTAAAGGTACAGAGGTCCAGGCCACCAGCGTAAACCCTGTCTCCTATCAATCCCTGCCAACTGTAATCTAGTCCTAAGAAGGACCCTGATTACCACCAAAGGGAATGAACAGGTAACGGTTAATGAACAGAAAGACATACAAGAAAGACAAGAAATAAAGTAAATAAAGTCTTACATACAACACTCACACACAGTAGGAACACCTAAGGTCTCAGAGATAAACTATAAGCTATAAGAGTAAAAACAACTAATGAACTCTTAGCTTAAGTATTCTCAGAACCGATCCAGTCTGCTAGACTACATGAATGCTTTCACCGGCATCTAACCAGCAGACTGGCAGCTATATAAAGGAAACTAATTAGAACATAATCAAAAGCAGCCGGTGAGGCTGGACCTAGTCTTAGCAAAGAGCTAGGTAAAATTAACTCCCTCACCACCAAACACAAAGTAACAGAAACTCAGCTGCGAGAAGTCAGAATGTGCAATCGCGACGATCCTCGTGGCGATGCACCCATGACAGCACCTTTAACCCAATCCCACCTCTTCCCTCCCTTATCTTCCCCTCTTTTGAAGTCCACTCTGTCCACATCTACTCTCCCTCCAACCTCCAAGTGGCCGTCATGTACCGAACTCCAGGCCTGACCACTGCCTTTATTGACCAATTCTCTACCTGGCTTCTTCAATTTCTCTCCACTGACATCCCCACCATCATTATGGGTGACTTCAACATCTCTACTGATACCCTTCAGTCAGCAGCATCCAAACTCCTGTCCCTTACTTCATCTTTTAGGCTTGCTCAGTGGTCTTCCTCAGCCACCCACATGGACAGACATACATTAGACCTGGTCTTCACCCACCTCTGCTCTCTAACTTCACCACCTCCCCTCTCCCTCTATCCAACCATCATCTACTCACTTTCTTATCCTTGTCCTCCTCTCCAGTCACCCATGTCCAGCAACATGCGCACCCCCGCAGAAATCTTGCACACCTAGACATCCACACACTCTCTGACTCTATTCTACAACTGGCATCCATATCTTCACTCCACGACACAGACAGTGCCACTGCTTTCTACAATGCCACTCTCGCATCGGCTATTGATACGGTCACCCCTCTCGTTCATGGCAGAGTGCGACATATCAATAGACAACCCTGGCACAATAATACCACGTAAAAGCTCCGGCAAGTGTCCAGAATCGCAGAGCAGCATTGGAAGAAAACAAATTCGCAAGACGACTTCACTGCATTCAAACAAGCAACACTCTCTTTCAAATCTGCCCTCACCTCTGTTAAACAGGCCTACTTCACAACCCTCATATCTTCCCTATCCTACAACCCCTAACAGTTATTCAAAACTTTTAACTCCCTCCTCTGCCCACCACTGCCCCCTCCTACCTCCCTCATCTCTGCTGAGGACTTTGCCACACACTTCAAAAATAAGATCGACCAAACAAGGCAAGTCTTTATTAGTCAACCACCACAACCCCTTTGTATACCAGACCAATGCCCAAACCCCATAACCTCACTCTCCAACATAACCGAAGGGGAGCTTAATTGTCTCCTCTCCAAATCGCACCTCACAACCTGTGCACTCGACCCCATCCCATCTCCTCCCCAACCTCACCCCCACTCTTATCCCATCCCTAACCCACCTCTTCAACCTATCACTAACTTCTAGTACCTTTCCTTCTGCTTTCAAACATGCCACAATCACGCCTATCCTTAAAAAGCCGTCCCTCGACCCAACAGCTATGTCCACCTATCGCCCAGTATCGCTGCTCCCATTCGCTTCCAAACTCCTGGAGCAGCACGTCCACGCTGAACTTTCCTACCACCTCTCATCTAACTTGCTCTTTGACAATCTACAATCTGGTTTCCGCCCCCATCACTCCACTGAGACAGCCCCGACCAAAATTACTAATGACTAGTGTTGAGCATTCCGATACCGCAAGTATCGGGTATCGGCCGATATTCGCGTTATCGGAATTCCGATACTTAATTCCGATACTTTTTCCATATCGTATACCGGAATCGGAAGTTCCCATAATTCTTTGAGAGGCAATGTGATTTTAGTCAGCCAATGAGGAATCCTACGAAGTGTGGGCACATCCTGTAATGCTGCGGTCATCTTAACTAATGGCATGGCTGTGATTGGCTGCTGAAATGATGTCAGAATGCACTATAAAAGGCGCCGCCGCCATTTTAGCGTCACTGTGCTGTGAACTCAGTAAGGGACAGAACGCTGCTGTGCTGACTCTGAGGGACAGTTAGATATTGCGATTTTGTGTACTACTGTGCTTGAGGCAGGCTAGTTTACCAACCGCTGTGTAAAGCTTCATTTTGCCAGTGTTGTTTTAACAGCTCTGTGCAAGGTGTGTGTGTGACAGTGCAGGTGACGCTGCAGTTTGCTCTGCATCCACCGCTGTTTGTAGGCATCTGCACGTGTCACTGACTCTTTTTTTTTTTATTTTATTTAGTGGAATTGGTGCAGCTCCATTATATTAGAAAAAAATCAAATCTATTAGTGTGACGTGCTTCCATCCGTATACAATACATTGGTTGCAAACACTATAGAAGTACACAAAGGAGCTTTTCACAGATAGTGAATAGTTGTGTTTCAGTGTTCACTGTAGTCTGTGAGGTTTTGATTTTTTGAGTGCAGATCACGCTCCAGTTAGTTCTTCAACCACTGCTGGTTGTAGTCTGCTGAGCGTGTGTCACTGCCTCATCCTTCACATTTTTCTCTAATTGGTGCTGCTCCATTTTAGTGGAAAAAAATCTAATCTATTAGTGTGACGTGCTTCCATCCGTATACAATACATTGGTTGCAAACACTATAGAAGTACACAAAGGAGCTTTTCACAGATAGTGAATAGTTGTGTTTCAGTGTTCACTGTAGTCTGTGAGCTTTTCATTTGTGAGTGCAGATTACGCTCCAGTTTGTACTTCAACCACTGCCGGTTGTAGTCTGCTGAGCGTGTGTCACTGCCTCATCCTTCACATTTTTCTCTAATTGGTGCTGCTCCATTTTAGTGGAAAAAAATCTAATCTATTAGTGTGACGCGCTTCCATCCGTATACAATACATTGGTTGCAAACACTATAGAAGTACACAAAGGAGCTTTTCACAGATAGTGAATAGTTGTGTTTCAGTGTTCACTGTAGTCTGAGAGCTTTTCATTTTGTGAGTGCAGATTACGCTCCAGTTTGTACTTCAACCACTGCCGGTTCTAGTCTGCTGAGCGTGTGTCACTGCCTCATCCTTCACATTTTTCTCTAATTGGTGCTGCTCCATTTTAGTGGAAAAAAATCTAATCTATTAGTGTGACGCGCTTCCATCCGTATACAATACATTGGTTGCAAACACTATAGAAGTACACAAAGGAGCTTTTCACAGATAGTGAATAGTTGTGTTTCAGTGTTCACTGTAGTCTGTGAGCTTTTCATTTTGTGAGTGCAGATTACGCTCCAGTTTGTACTTCAACCACTGCCGGTTGTAGTCTGCTGAGCGTGTGTCACTGCCTCATCCTTCACATTTTTCTCTAATTGGTGCTGCTCCATTTTAGTGGAAAAAAATCTAATCTATTAGTGTGACGCGCTTCCATCCGTATACAATACATTGGTTGCAAACACTATAGAAGTACACAAAGGAGCTTTTCACAGATAGTGAATAGTTGTGTTTCAGTGTTCACTGTAGTCTGTGAGCTTTTCATTTTGTGAGTGCAGATTACGCTCCAGTTTGTACTTCAACCACTGCCGGTTGTAGTCTGCTGAGCGTGTGTCACTGCCTCATCCTTCACATTTTTCTCTAATTGGTGCTGCTCCATTTTAGTGGAAAAAAATCTAATCTATTAGTGTGACGCGCTTCCATCCGTATACAATACATTGGTTGCAAACACTATAGAAGTACACAAAGGGGCCTTTCACAGATACTGAACAGTTGTCTGCAGGGTTCACTGTAGTCTGTGAGGAATAACCACACTTAGGCCTTAACTTTTCTGACTTTCTTTATCAATCTACCAAGATGAAGAAGTCAGTGAGTAAGGCACGTGGTCGTGGTCGAGGCCGTGGATTTGCAGCAGGGAGAGGACGTGGGGATTCTGTGGCTGCTGCCGCACCCAGTGACACAGCATCCACCAGTTTTCCCCGTGAGCGTTCCTTTATGCGCACTTTTGTAGGAGCTCAGCGTACCCCCCTGCTGCGTGAAGAACAAATTGAAGCCGTTGTTGGTTGGATGGCAGCCAATGCATCGACTTCAATACCTTCCACCTCCTCTCAGGACCACAGCACTGTTGAACAACCATCAGTCTCTTCACCGCCTGCCAAATTGCCCAGGCAGTCAGAGAGCTCTGTACAGGAGCCAGCTGAGTCTCTGCTTCTGTTCTCAGAATCTGTTGGCTTGGAAACAGGGGCCCAGCCAAGCAGCATTCTGGAATGTGAAGAAGAGGCAGTATGCAGTGATGCGCAACAGCTGTGTCTCTCTGAATCTGAAGAGGCGGGTGAGCCAGTGCCGATGGTCAGCACACCGCAGAACGCATCTGATGATGATGAGACTCAGTTGCCAGTTTCTGTTGAGCATGGTGCTGGCCAGACCACCCAACAACAGCAGGTGTTGGAAGAGGGTAGTGGTGAAGATGATGAGGTCCAAGACCCAACATGGCGTGAGGAACAGGAAGGTGGTGGGAGCAGCTCTGAGGAAGAGATTGCACCAACGGTCCAAACAGTAGGGAGAGGTAGGCTGCAGACTCGCTTGCCTGTAGCCTCCAGTTTGGCACCCGTTCGGAGCAGTTCTCTTACAACAGCCAAACCGGGCGCTCCCAGGACTTGCTCTGCGTGGTCCTTTTTTGATACAGTTGCAGATGATATTTGCTATGTAAAATGCAAGCTGTGTAATCAAAAAATTAAAAGAGGTAAAAGTGTCAGTAACCTTAATACAACAAATATGTGGAAACATGTGCGGTCAAAGCACTTTGTTGAGTTACAAAGACACACTGGAGATGTAGGCCAACCTACAGCAGCACCTACATCTTCAGCTCCTGTTGGAGCCTCTTCCTCCAGTTCACACACAGCTGGTAAGGCTTCCTCAAAGGATCGCCATGGAAGAACCTCTGTCACTGTTGTCCAGAGACACAGTGTTATTCCACCCACAGCTGCAAGTTCCCTGTCATCCTCACACACCCAGGCCACAAAACAGCCATCGGTAGCACAGGCATGGGATAAAAGACGGCCATACTCGGCAAACCATCCACGAGCACAGGCTCTGAATGCTGGCATTGCAAAACTCCTGTCCCTTGAAATGCTGTCATTCAGGCTGGTGGAGACTGACAGTTTCCGTGAATTAATGGCATTGGCAGTCCCACAATACAATGTGCCCAGCCGATTTTATTTCAGCAGGCAAGCCGTCCCTGGTCTGCAAAAGCATGTTGAGGCAAAAATTAAACATGCGCTACTAAACGCCGTCAGTAGCAAGGTCCACCTGACCACCGATGCGTGGACCAGTACCCATGGCCAGGGACGATACCTTTCACTCACTGCCCATTGGGTGAATGTTGTGGAGCCGGGTACAGATCTTGCGAGTGTCGCTGTACGTGTTCTGCCAACTCCAAGGATTGCCGGAATCAAGTCTGTCCACATTGACTCCTCCTCCTACTCCAGTTCCTCAGAATCATCGCTGCAGGAGCCGTCACGGTCTACCTCCACATGGACCCGTGGACGCTTACCTGATGCGACCGATATGAGCACAGCCGTGGCCAAACGGCAACAGGCCGTTCTGAAATTAATTCCTATGGGGAATCGAAGCCACACAGCGCAGGAGGTCTGGAATGCCATCAAGCAGGAGAGCGACGTGTGGTTTTTGCCAGCGAATCTCCAGCCAGGCTTGGTAGTGTGTGACAATGGCCGAAATCTGGTGGCAGCTCTGGGCCTTGGCAACCTCACTCACATACCATGTCTGGCACATGTGCTCAACTTGGTCGTGCAGAGTTTTTTGAGGGACTATCCGGATCTTGATGCACTGCTGCACAAGGTCCGCCTAGAGTGCGCTCACTTGCGACGTTCCAGCATGGCCAGATCGCGCATTGCAGCTCTGCAACGCAGATTGCGCCTTCCTGAACATCGCATCATATGTGACGTATCCACCAGGTGGAATTCAACGTTACATATGTTGGAGCGGTTGTGTGAGCAGCAGCCAGCAGTTATGGAGTATCAGCTGCATCAGGCGCAATCAACACGCAATTTGCGCCGTCCACACTTCACCATTAATGAGTGGGCCACTATGAAGGACATGTGCCACGTTTTGCGTGCGTTTGATGAGTCAACGCGGATGGCGAGTGCAGATGATGCACTAGTCAGCCTGACTGTCCCCCTTATCTGCCTGCTTCAAAAAACACTGCAAGCAATAAGGGATGAGGTTTTGGAAGAGGTGGAGGATGAGGAGTCACAAATTCCATCACCTTCTGGAAAGTCAGCGCAACGTGGTTCCTCACAAAGGGCTGGGCAGGGCTCACTTTGTGAGGAGGATGAGGAGGAGGAGTCAATGGAGGAGGAAGACATCGCTCCAGAGGGAGGTACACAACGCTCTAGTCAGTATGTAGAGCGAGGGTGGGGTGATGCAGAGCAGGCAGAGATAACGCCTCTTGCAGAGGACAGCGTTTCTTTGCCAGTTGGGAGTCTGCAGCACATGGTTGATTTCATGCTGCAGTGCCTAAGAAACGACCGCCGCATCGCCCACATTCTCACGACGTCTGATTATTGGGTGTACACCCTCCTAGACCCTCGCTACCGGGACAACGTCAAAAGCCTCATCACACCGTTGAACCGGGAGCGTAAAATGCGGGAGTACCAAGACACACTGGTGCAATCCCTAATGTTCTACCTTACTGCCGAGAGCACTGCTGCTGCTACTGCTTTACAAAGCAGCTCTGTGCGTCGAGGCAGTGTAGAGAGCTCTGCAACAAGAGGGAGCACACGCAGTGCCTCTGCACAGGGAAAGACCAGTATGTTAAAAATGTGGCAAAGTTTTGTGGCAGCGCCACAAATGTCTACACCATCCGAGAGGGCTCCAGTCAGCGGGAGGCAACGTATCCGTCAGATGGTGACAGACTACTTGGCTTTGCCTCTCAGTGTACTCCCAGATGGCTCTTCCCCATTCAAGTTTTGGGTCTCTAAGCTGGATACATGGCCAGAGCTTAGCCAGTATGCATTGGAGGTGCTGGCTTGCCCTGCTGCCAGTGTATTATCGGAGCGCGTCTTTAGTGCTGCAGGTGGTGTACTAACAGACCGTCGCATGCGACTATCCTCCGATAATGTAGACCGGCTTACTTTTCTGAAAATGAACAAGGCATGGATCTCGCCAGAATTTGTCTGTCCGTTTTCAGATTAAATAACTGTTTCGCAACGTTATCCATGTCTCCTGTTATGTTCATCTTTCTACCACCTGAACTCTACTCCCTGGGCTCCAACACTGCCAGTTGCTGCTCAGAAGTGTCGTGTCCACAGAACAAAACACAAGCTCTACTGTTAGTGGGGTTCAGTAACGCCAGCTGTTCCCCTGCTGTGTCAACGGCAAGAAGCGTCCTGTTCCCGACACATGGACAGAAAAACACATGACCAACATGCTCCAAATAGGGAAGAGCCGTCACCCTGCTTGTTATGCTGAAAACATGAAATTGTGAAGTTTTGCAGGCCTAGAATGATAAATTTTTATGACAAATATGGACAAATAATAATTTGTCATCACAGCGCATATCTGCACATGTCTATTAGAAATGGTAACAAAAAATAAAACATAGTGTACTCTTCACATTTTTAAATTAATGCATAAAAGTACATTTCAGACTTATGAATTAATGCTTTTTAAGGAACTTTATCTGTACCTGTAAGATAATGCAGTCAATGGATGTACGAATCATTAAATCCTCATCATCATCATCACGAGTTTTATTTATGACAGACATTATAAAATACACATACTGATGCCAACTGTAACTTCAAACACCATATATGAAATGGCCAGCATGTAAACATGGTAATAATGTCCAATAATAAATTATTACATCTAGAAAGTGCATCATGCATACTGACAATAGGTAGTTATACCTGCAAGTGCTGTTGAAACAACCACAAGAGATATAAATTAATACTGGTATATAGGTATCACAGTGCATACTTACTCATGGACAATGTTGATGTAATACTGTATCTCAATTAAGTCAGCGTCAACCATTAGGCTTGTTAGTCTTGTACATTGTTAAAGAGGGAACGTAATTTTTTGGTTTGTCATAGGTGTAGTATTACACATTAAATTATTACTGCTGTATTTTTTTTTGCGTCCCTAGTGCGCAATAACGCAGCCTAACCTCACATTTGATAGTCAGCTAATTGCCACACGCTACCCTACCCTACGCGTGACAGTAGGAAGGTAGTGTTGACGGATAAAGCTTTGCGCAACCAGACATTCTTTTACCCTCTTCAACACTCTACAAGCAAAAAATGCATGATTTCAGCCGCAGACTTTATTGACGTACAGTATAACATCGGCATTACCCATCAGAGGCTGTCCACTGTCTGATACAGACATAGAATATACCTTTGCTATCCGTAGCCTTTGTTTCACCTACACTTGCAGGCACACACTTAAATTGTGACAAACAATGCCTAATGTTTTTTTAAATGGTTATTTTTTATTGTACATTATTGTGTCATCAATCACATTGATGAGTCCATGCTGGACATGTCATACATGCTATAGAAAGTTACGATTTTATGAACTTAAATAATTGAAATGTCTGTGACTGTCACATAAAATTTGCGATGATGATGATGAGTGACTATTACAAAATCCATTGTCTTCACTATGTTATGGTTTAACATAGCGTTCCTTAAGCATTATTCATAAAAAAAAAAATGTACTTTTATTCTTAAATTTACAACACTATATTTTGTTACCAATTTTTTGGGTGTTGTGTTGTTCCATTTATTTTTGGCATGTGCATATATGCGTTTATATTTGTATTTTCTTTATTTTTCCTTCTTGAAATTAGAAAACATGTGTATCTTTGTACCGTGTTAGCCAGTAGATAGAAAAATATTTAGACTTCAGAGTCAGCAGTGGTTGATACCTTTTAATGGATAACTGAAAAGATGGAAACAAATTGCAAGCTTTCAAGGCTACTCACGTCTCTTCATCAGGGAAAGACTAACTAAAAAAATTAAGCATCACATATTTCTATACACAACAGGACACAGGAATAGTGCAATAGGTAAGACAAGTAAGTGACGTGTATCAGAACTGTCATTATCTCACAGGGATGAACATAAATATTGGAACAGTTCCTAGATAAGGATAGAAAGTTTGATTGCCCTCTCATTGGCGTATTTTTTGGGGTTTTCATGACCCTGGAAGGGCATAGACGCAGATTCCTTAATTGATATAGAATGACATAAATCCATGTGATCTATTCATTCCATCACTAACAGTGTCAAAGGTCATGATGAGCTTATATTCTGAAACCTTTGTACGTTTCTCATATTTGAAGTTATATTTTAATAACAGTAATTCCATATCCATGATGCTATGACCGGGCATACAAAAGTCTTTTGCCACAGGTAAATTCATTAATTTATCTGTGATTGTGTGGCGCTGATAATTCATCCTTGTTCTCCTTTTTGTTGCCGGTTCTCCCTCACTTGTCCCTCCCTCACTTGTCTTAGCTATTCCTGTGTCCTGTTGTGTGTAGAAATATGTGATTCTTCATTTTTGGCTTTACTCTTAGCCTGATGAAGACACCTGAGTAGTCTCGAAAGCTTTGAATTTGTTACCATATTTTCAGTTAGCCATTAAACGTTATCAACCACAGAGGACTGTGAAGTATAAATATTTTTCTATTCTTGTAATTGAAATTTATCATTTTATTGTTGTAGTAAAACTTCATTTATTCTTGTTTGAAGTACATACATTTGCAATGGCCACGTAACAAGGCAATAACTCAATATTTTTATGCCTACACCCTCCTTGACCCTGGGCTTCAACAGCGCCAGTTGCTGCTCAGAAGTGTTAGATGCACAGATGAAAACAATCGCTGATGTGTTTGTGGGGTTCAGTAACGCCTGCTGTTCCCCTGCTGTGTGTCTGGCAAAAATTACTGCTGCTAACTACAACTTCAACTTCAAAACGTCTCATACTAGGCCTCTGCCTACACCCTCCTTGACCCTGGGCTTCAACATCGCCAGTTGCTGCTCAGAAGTGTTAGATGCACAGATGAAAACAATCGCTGATGTGTTACTGGGGTTCAGTAATGTCAGCTGTTCCCTGCTGTGTGAACGGCAAACAGTCCTGCTGCCTCCACCATGTTCTCTTCTCATCCCTGGGTTACAACACCGCCAGTTGTTTCTCGGAAGTGCTGTTAGCACAGTCTACACTTGCTCCTGTGTTACTGGGGTTCAGTAATGTCAGCTGTTCCCCTGCTGTGTGAACGGCAAACAGTCCTGCTGCCTCCACCATGTTCTCTTCTCATCCCTGGGTTACAACACCGCCAGTTGTTTCTCGGAAGTGCTGTTAGCACAGTTAACACTTGCTCCCGTGTTACTGGGGTTCAGTAATGTCAGCTGTTCCCCTGCTGTGTGAACGGCAAACAGTCCTGCTGCCTCCACCCTGTTCTCTTCTCATCCCTGGGTTACAACACCGCCAGTTGTTTCTCGGAAGTGCTGTTAGCACAGTCTACACTTGCTCCTGTGTTACTGGGGTTCAGTAATGTCAGCTGTTCCCCTGCTGTGTGAACGGCAAAAAGTCCTGCTGCCTCCACCATGTTCTCTTCTCATCCCTGGGTTACAACACCGCCAGTTGTTTCTCGGAAGTGCTGTTAGCACAGTTAACACTTGCTCCGTGTTACTGGGGTTCAGTAATGTCAGCTGTTCCCCTGCTGTGTGAACGGCAAAAAGTCCTGCTGCCTCCACCATGTTCTCTTCTCATCCCTGGGTTACAACACCGCCAGTTGTTTCTCGGAAGTGCTGTTAGCACAGTTAACACTTGCTCCCGTGTTACTGGGGTTCAGTAATGTCAGCTGTTCCCCTGCTGTGTGAACGGCAAACAGTCCTGCTGCCTCCACCATGTTCTCTTCCCATCCCTGGGTTACAACACCGCCAGTTGTTTCTCGGAAGTGCTGTTAGCACAGTCTACACTTGCTCCTGTGTTACTGGGGTTCAGTAATGTCAGCTGTTCCCCTGCTGTGTGAACGGCAAAAAGTCCTGCTGCCTCCACCATGTTCTCTTCTCATCCCTGGGTTACAACACCGCCAGTTGTTTCTCGGAAGTGCTGTTAGCACAGTTAACACTTGCTCCCGTGTTACTGGGGTTCAGTAATGTCAGCTGTTCCCTGCTGTGTGAACGGCAAAAAGTCCTGCTGCCTCCACCATGTTCTCTTCTCATCCCTGGGTTACAACACCGCCAGTTGTTTCTCGGAAGTGCTGTTAGCACAGTTAACACTTGCTCCCGTGTTACTGGGGTTCAGTAATGTCAGCTGTTCCCCTGCTGTGTGAACGGCAAACAGTCCTGCTGCCTCCACTATGTTCTCTTCTCATCCCTGGGTTACAACACCGCCAGTTGTTTCTTGGAAGTGCTGTTAGCACAGTTAACACTTGCTCCCGTGTTACTGGGGTTCAGTAATGTCAGCTGTTCCCCTGCTGTGTGAACGGCAAAAAGTCCTGCTGCCTCCACCATGTTCTCTTCTCATCCCTGGGTTACAACACCGCCAGTTGTTTCTCAGAAGTGCTGTTAGCACAGTTAACACTTGCTCCTGTGTTACTGGGGTTCAGTAATGTCAGCTGTTCCCCTGCTGTGTGAACGGCAAACAGTCCTGCTGCCTCCACCATGTTCTCTTCTCATCCCTGGGTTACAACACCGCCAGTTGTTTCTCGGAAGTGCTGTTAGCACAGTCTACACTTGCTCCTGTGTTACTGGGGTTCAGTAATGTCAGCTGTTCCCCTGCTGTGTGAACGGCAAACAGTCCTGCTGCCTCCACCCTGTTCTCTTCCCATCCCTGGGTTACAACACCGCCAGTTGTTTCTTGGAAGTGCTGTTAGCACAGTTAACACTTGCTCCCGTGTTACTGGGGTTCAGTAATGTCAGCTGTTCCCCTGCTGTGTGAACGGCAAAAAGTCCTGCTGCCTCCACCATGTTCTCTTCTCATCCCTGGGTTACAACACCGCCAGTTGTTTCTCAGAAGTGCTGTTAGCACAGTTAACACTTGCTCCTGTGTTACTGGGGTTCAGTAATGTCAGCTGTTCCCCTGCTGTGTGAACGGCAAACAGTCCTGCTGCCTCCACCATGTTCTCTTCTCATCCCTGGGTTACAACACCGCCAGTTGTTTCTCGGAAGTGCTGTTAGCACAGTCTACACTTGCTCCTGTGTTACTGGGGTTCAGTAATGTCAGCTGTTCCCCTGCTGTGTGAACGGCAAACAGTCCTGCTGCCTCCACCCTGTTCTCTTCCCATCCCTGGGTTACAACACCGCCAGTTGTTTCTTGGAAGTGCTGTTAGCACAGTCTACACTTGCTCCTGTGTTACTGGGGTTCAGTAATGTCAGCTGTTCCCCTGCTGTGTGAACGGCAAAAAGTCCTGCTGCCTCCACCCTGTTCTCTTCCCATCCCTGGGTTACAACACCGCCAGTTGTTTCTCGGAAGTGCTGTTAGCACAGTCTACACTTGCTCCTGTGTTACTGGGGTTCAGTAATGTCAGCTGTTCCCCTGCTGTGTGAACGGCAAAAAGTCCTGCTGCCTCCACCCTGTTCTCTTCTCATCCCTGGGTTACAACACCGCCAGTTGTTTCTCGGAAGTGCTGTTAGCACAGTCTACACTTGCTCCTGTGTTACTGGGGTTCAGTAATGTCAGCTGTTCCCCTGCTGTGTGAACAGCAAAAAGTCCTGCTGCCTCCACCCTGTTCTCTTCTCATCCCTGGGTTACAACACCGCCAGTTGTTTCTCGGAAGTGCTGTTAGCACAGTCTACACTTGCTCCTGTGTTACTGGGGTTCAGTAATGTCAGCTGTTCCCCTGCTGTGTGAACGGCAAAAAGTCCTGCTGCCTCCACCCTGTTCTCTTCCCATCCCTGGGTTACAACACCGCCAGTTGTTTCTTGGAAGTGCTGTTAGCACAGTCTACACTTGCTCCTGTGTTACTGGGGTTCAGTAATGTCAGCTGTTCCCCTGCTGTGTGAACGGCAAAAAGTCCTGCTGCCTCCACCCTGTTCTCTTCCCATCCCTGGGTTACAACACCGCCAGTTGTTTCTCGGAAGTGCTGTTAGCACAGTCTACACTTGCTCCTGTGTTACTGGGGTTCAGTAATGTCAGCTGTTCCCCTGCTGTGTGAACGGCAAAAAGTCCTGCTGCCTCCACCATGTTCTCTTCTCATCCCTGGGTTACAACACCGCCAGTTGTTTCTCGGAAGTGCTGTTAGCACAGTTAACACTTGCTCCCGTGTTACTGGGGTTCAGTAATGTCAGCTGTTCCCCTGCTGTGTGAACGGCAAACAGTCCTGCTGCCTCCACCATGTTCTCTTCTCATCCCTGGGTTACAACACCGCCAGTTGTTTCTCGGAAGTGCTGTTAGCACAGTCTACACTTGCTCCTGTGTTACTGGGGTTCAGTAATGTCAGCTGTTCCCCTGCTGTGTGAACGGCAAACAGTCCTGCTGCCTCCACCCTGTTCTCTTCCCATCCCTGGGTTACAACACCGCCAGTTGTTTCTTGGAAGTGCTGTTAGCACAGTCTACACTTGCTCCTGTGTTACTGGGGTTCAGTAATGTCAGCTGTTCCCCTGCTGTGTGAACGGCAAAAAGTCCTGCTGCCTCCACCCTGTTCTCTTCCCATCCCTGGGTTACAACACCGCCAGTTGTTTCTCGGAAGTGCTGTTAGCACAGTCTACACTTGCTCCTGTGTTACTGGGGTTCAGTAATGTCAGCTGTTCCCCTGCTGTGTGAACGGCAAAAAGTCCTGCTGCCTCCACCCTGTTCTCTTCTCATCCCTGGGTTACAACACCGCCAGTTGTTTCTCGGAAGTGCTGTTAGCACAGTTAACACTTGCTCCCGTGTTACTGGGGTTCAGTAATGTCAGCTGTTCCCCTGCTGTGTGAACGGCAAACAGTCCTGCTGCCTCCACCCTGTTCTCTTCTCATCCCTGGGTTACAACACCGCCAGTTGTTTCTCGGAAGTGCTGTTAGCACAGTCTACACTTGCTCCTGTGTTACTGGGGTTCAGTAATGTCAGCTGTTCCCCTGCTGTGTGAACGGCAAAAAGTCCTGCTGCCTCCACCCTGTTCTCTTCCCATCCCTGGGTTACAACACCGCCAGTTGTTTCTTGGAAGTGCTGTTAGCACAGTCTACACTTGCTCCTGTGTTACTGGGGTTCAGTAATGTCAGCTGTTCCCCTGCTGTGTGAACGGCAAAAAGTCCTGCTGCCTCCACCCTGTTCACTTCCCATCCCTGGGTTACAACACCGCCAGTTGTTTCTCGGAAGTGCTGTTAGCACAGTCTACACTTGCTCCTGTGTTACTGGGGTTCAGTAATGTCAGCTGTTCCCCTGCTGTGTGAACGGCAAAAAGTCCTGCTGCCTCCACCCTGTTCTCTTCTCATCCCTGGGTTACAACACCGCCAGTTGTTTCTTGGAAGTGCTGTTAGCACAGTCTACACTTGCTCCCGTGTTACTGGGGTTCAGTAATGTCAGCTGTTCCCCTGCTGTGTGAACGGCAAACAGTCCTGCTGCCTCAACTTTAATTTCCATGGGTACCTTCTGCTACCCATCCGGGTTCCAGTACCGTCAGCTGGTTCTCCGCAGTGCCTTTGGCCTAGGTGCCTCCATGTCGGTATCCGAGTTCCAGCAACGTCTGCTGGTCCTTGGTAGTGCTTTGGAGCACAGGTACCTCCTGCTTAGTAACCCTGTCCCAGTAACGTCAGCTGGTCCTCGGTTGTGCCATTGGCTCTTTTCCTTCTGCTGACCCTCCGGGTTCCAGCACAGTCAGCTGGTCCTCATTACTTTCATTGGCTCTTGTACCTTCTGCTACCCATCCGGGTTCCAGTACCGTCAGCTGGTTCTCCGCAGTGCCTTTGGCCTAGGTGCCTCCATGTCGGTATCCGAGTTCCAGCAACGTCTGCTGGTCCTTGGTAGTGCTTTGGAGCACAGGTACCTCCTGCTTAGTAACCCTGTCCCAGTAACGTCAGCTGGTCCTCGGTTGTGCCATTGGCTCTTTTCCTTCTGCTGACCCTCCGGGTTCCAGCACAGTCAGCTGGTCCTCGTTACTTCCATTGGCTTTTGTACCATCACCAACAGGACAAAGAAGGTTAAGACAAACTACAAGATACAGAACAAGAGACAGAAGAACAATAAGCAGAAGATCAAAAAGCAGAAGAACATTAAGTATAAGACCAAAATGAAGAGCAAAATATATGCTCTAAATTCTAAGCAGAAGAAGACTAAGCAGTGTATGGGGGTGAGTCCGTTCCTCCTCGTGGTGCCCCTGGAAAATGCCTGATGCTGCTGCAGGCTAAACTGAACGCGGACAAATACTGTTGTAATTAAAATCTTTCGTGACAGCAAGAACGGAAGGATGAAAATTCAGAGTTTTACAGATTACAAGTACAGGAATGTCTGTCACAAATAAGAATATGATGAAAAGGATGAATAGGAAGAAGATGAAGAAGTAGAATATGAAGAATAATAACTGTTTAATAAGAACAATATAAGTAATGTTAACAAAAAGATGAATAGCAAGAAGTTTTAGAAGATTAAGAAGGTGAAGATGAAGAATAATTTGATGAGAAAGATGATGCTGCTGAAAATTATGAAGGAGAAAGTGTGTGAAAAGTTAAAAAGGTGAAGACCATGGAAGTTGTGAAACAGACATATTTGACAAAATAGAAAAAAGGTTAACAACATTGTCAATTTGTTCGTCAATCGAACGTATTTCCTAAAAAAAAAAAAATTAATGCTATTCCATTGGATTGGGTCAAACATGTATGCCTTTAATGTCTCCTCAACCTCCCCAATACATTCTACATTACTCTTTCTTGTTTTCCTTCATGTACAATTAACCAACAAGGCAAGAATGGGTTTTTTTTAATTTCGATATTTTGTTCCCATAGACTTACATGGGACTTCCGGTATCGGTATCGGGTATCGCCGATATTTTAGTGATATCGGCGATACCATTCCGATTCCGATACTTTAGGATATCGGAAAGTATCGCTCAACTCTACTAATGACCCTCTGTTGGAGTCCTCCTGGCCTCTGTTCTAGGACCCCTACTCTTCTTAATCTATACACTTGGCCTGGGATAACTCATAAAGTCCCACGGATTCCAGTACCACCTTTATGCTGACGACTCTCAGATCTACTTCTCTGGCCCAGACGTCACTTCTCTGCTGTCCAGAATCCCGGAGTGTCTATCAGCCATATCCTCCTTTTTCTCCTCCCGCTTCCTCAAACTCATTGTGGACAAATCTGAACTCATCATCTTTCCCCCATCCCACAGATCTTCCTTACCTGATCTATCTGTCACAATTAACGACATCATGCTTTCCCCCGTACGGAAGTCTTTTGCCTCGGAGTAACCCTTGACTCTGTCCTGTCCTTCAAACCGCACATCCAAGCTCTCGCCACCTCCTGTCGTCTCCAGTTCAAAAATATTTCCAGAATCCGTCATTTCCTCAACCCTCAATCTACTAAAATGCTTGTGCACGCCCTCATCATCTCCTGCCTCGACTACTGCAACATCCTTTTCTCTGGCCTCCCTGCTAACACCCTCGCACCTCTCCAGTCCATCCTTAACTCTGCTGCCTGACTAATTCATCTCTCTCCTCGCTACTCCTCTGCTTCTCCCCTCTGCAAATCTCTCTACTGGCTCCCACTCCCTCAGTGTATCCAGTTCAAATTACTAATACTGACCTACAAGGCCATCTGTAACCTGTCTCCTCCATATATCTCTGAACTAATCTCCCGATACCTTCCCTCACGTAATCTCCGGTCCTCCCAAGACCTCCTTCTCTCCCCAACACTTATTCGCTCCTCACCCAACCGCCTCCAAGACTTCTCCCGAATATCCCCCATCCTCTGGAATTCTTTGCCCCAACACGTCCGACTATCAACTACACTCGGATCCTGTAGACTGAACTTGAAAACCCATCTCTTCAGGAAAGCCTACAGCCTGCAATGACCCGCTGCCTCCTCACCACTACCGGAGATATCACCTCAACCAACACCGGAGCTGCTGCAACCCCCCAACCTACTGTCTCCTGCCCCACAATCCTGTAGAATGTAAGCCCGAAAGGGCAGGGTCCTCTCCTGTTATGAATGTGCTAGAGATGGTTTCTGACCAGAGGCTCCCTCTGGTGGTTACAGACAGTACTGAACCTTTCAGCGAGGAATGGCAATCTGGGATCACGGACTGGTCTGATATAAGGGAGGTTCCCTCCATGATGGTTGCCGGTGATCAATTGTTCTTGTCTCAATTGTGGTTCCTGGTTCATTTGGAAGTTTGCTGAGTCTTGCCTGCATCTTCTGCTATCAGATAAGATATTTTCTGCTTTTATTTTTGAGCTTGCTTTTTGCATTGTTCCCTGCACTTCTGTGGAGGTCAGCCAGGTCCCCTCAGGGGGCTTGTGCTCCTCTCAGTTTATCTGGAGCCACTGTTGTTTGTTCATTTGCTTTTTCCTGTTTTTTCAGTGGCTGCGGCTTAGTTTTGTTACACCAGAGATATGATTAGGTGGTAGAGCTCGTGTGATCTCAGGTGTTTTTGCAATCAGACGAGTTGGTATTTTTTAGGGTTTTTTTGGATTGCAGTGAGTATATTTTCCTGTACTTTTCTGTCTAGACAGATTGGGCCCCAGCGTTTGCTCATTCTATTTTCTGTCTGTGTCCGTGCTTCTTCTTGTCTAACCGCCATTACATGTTTGGGGGCTTCCTATTTTCTTTGGGGATCTGCTCCGGGGCAGATAGCTTTCATCTTTTTGCCTTTAGGTGTAGTTATCTCTCAGGCTGTGACGAGGCGTCTAGGATCAACGTAGGAACGCTCCACGGCTACCTCTGGTTGTGTGGTTAGTTCAGGTTACTGCAATCCAATAGGTTCCAGCCTCTCTGGTGTATTACCGTTTTTGCTTATTCTCCTCAGCTACCAAAACATAACACTCTCCCCTCTGTATCAGTCTGTGATTGGTAGTTTACTGTAAGTGATATCTGTAATTTATATGTAACCCCTTCTCATGTACAGCACCATGGAATCAATGGTGCTATAGAAATAAATAATAATAACCACTGAGCCACCATGCTGCCCTATATATAGTTCAGTGCTAACCACTGAGCCACCATGCTGCTCTACATATAGTGCAGTGCAAACCACTGAGCCGCCGTGCTGCCCTACATATAGTACAGTGCTAACTACTGAGCCACCGTGCTTCCCTACATATAGTGCAGTGCTAACCACTGTGCTGCCGTGCTGCCCTACATATAGTACAGTGCTAACCACTGAGCCGCCGTGCTGCCCTTGTGATAATCTGCGATGCTGTAACACACTCAGATCCGGGTACTGGCGGTGCTGAAACATGGGGTCGTATGACATACTGAGTTAATGCAGATGCCCACTTTCTGGGGGTCGCCCTGCAGATCAGTGACAGGACAATCTTACCGATATAAATCTATTGTGGTGTCACATTGAGGATGACTCAGGTTGTGGCTTCTCTGTAGTTTATAATCACTAATGATGTTTCATATCCACAAGTAGAAACTTTGCAAACTTCTGAGAACAAAAGTAACATTGTGATGATCAGTGAATCTGAGAACAGAACTCAGAAATAACCAGGCAGACACCGTGGAGAAGATGCCAGGATAGAGCAGGCATCATTGGCAGCAATTAATAGGCGCTTGTACGATGCCGACTTGGCGCTCGGCCTTGTTGACGCTGAGATTCTGTAACAGAATGAACTTCTTGTATCTCGGTCTCTCCGGTTATTTTTTCTGTACCCAGTGATTCAGCTACAATGATGACGTTGCTGAATGTCCTCTGACAGCCCCAATCTAGTATTCATGCCTCTTGTGGCTCCCACAGCAGAATGTCTGCACGCAGGGGCCACAAAGCATCTTCTCAGTCTGGGCCCTGCAGATATTCCAAGCCTCAGTGCGAAATCGAGGTTCTGTACCGGGGGCCCGGGGCTCGAATCTTGTCTCCAGCTGTGTCCTAACGTTGGGCTGTAAATGTGCCGCCCCGTGTGATCATAGTAAAAAGACGCAGTGATGTGCACCATGTAGTAGTGTCAGCACAGTGCCATGGATGCGGCATTGTGCACGGCTCCCAGGATCAGCCGCTGGGTACATAAATGTCTATAAATGAATCTCATCCCACACACGGACCGGCCATGATTCAAAGGAAATGTGTCGTCAGAGAAAAACCTCCTGTTCTACTTACATTTTATGCTAAACAGATTATTTTAAATAGTTATTATTTTTTTCATCTCATTACTTACATTTTATCATGATCCTGACAACTTGCAGTTTTCACTGACCCTCATGACGGCCGACACTCGTCAGTGGAAATACGATCACAACAGTTATCTCATTATCATCACAGGCAGGATTACAATAAAAAATAACAGCTGTGCATAACGGTGTCACAGCTCACCTCCGCCACCACAATGACCTGTGCACAAGTCACAGGTCTACAGCACTCTCCCAAACAAGTCAGGTATAATGGGCACACTTCACCTCCTCACCCCCGCACATCAACTTCTACTGTGTCACAGAACATTCCCTCCACACCCTCAACACCCTCTGTCTCTCTGCACATGCCACTGAATATGCATGTAACAATATTTCCTAGAACTGCAAAGGCGATAGTCACAGCTCACCTTTTCCGCCTCCCTGCACAGTGACCTTTACACAGGTCACAGAACATGCATGTAACAATATTTCCTAGAAGTCCAAAGGCAATAGTCACAGCTCACCTCTTCCGCTCCCTGCACAATGCCCTGCACGGGCCACAGAATATGCACATATTGATATTTCCCAGAAGTCCAAAGGCGATAGTCACAGCTCACCTCTTCCGCCTCCCTGCACAGTGGCTATAGCACAGATTGTAAAGTTTACACACAACATGCCAATATAAGTCAATGAACTTCTCATCTTTTTTTCCTATAATTTTTTCAGCTGTTGTTAGGCACAATCCTAATTCCTATGTTATTGGGGCCGGCACTGCAGGACAACCCACCATTAATGGCCAAGGGAGGTGAAAAAAAACCTGATACTCACCTTTCTGAGAAGTAACCAGGCCGACTGCCCTTTTAGTGCTATGTGACATCTGCCGTGGCGTTATATGAGCGCTGCCTAGGGTGACATGTGCAGATACAACCAGTGGAATCATGAAGAGGGCAGTAAGGAATGTCAGTAATGATCTAAAGCACAGAAGGAATAAAACTGAAGGTGCCGAAGTTCTTATAACAGTCCAGAATCAGGAAATACCTACGAAAGATGATAAACCGTCAAGAGCGCTAACCGACAGGAGCGTTAACTGTCAGGAGCGTTAACTGTCAGGAGCGTTAACTGTCAGGAGCGCTAACCGACAGGAGCGTTAACCATCAGGAGCGCTAACCGACAGGAGCATTAACCGTCAGGAGCATTAACTGTCAGGAGCGTTAACTGTCAGGAGCGTTAACCATCAGGAGCGCTAACCAACAGGAGCGTTAACCGACAGGAGCGTTAACTGTCAGGAGCGTTAACCGTCAGGAACGCTAACCGACAGGAGCATTAACCATCAGGAACGCTAACCGACAGGAGCGTTAACCGTCAGGAGCGTTAACTGTCAGGAGCGTTAACCATCAGGAGCGCTAACCGACAGGAGCGTTAACCATCAGGAGCGCTAACCGACAGGAGCATTAACCGTCAGGAGCGTTAACTGTCAGGAGCGTTAACTGTCAGGAGCGTTAACCATCAGGAGCGCTAACCGACAGGAGCGTTAACCATCAGGAGCATTAACCGACAGAAGCGTTAACTGTCAGGAGCGTTAACCGTCAGGAACGCTAACCGACAGGAGCATTAACCCCACAGAAGCGTTAACTGTCCGGAGCGTTAACCGTCAGGAACGCTAACCGACAGGAGCGTTAACCATCAGGAACGCTAACCGACAGGAGCGTTAACCGTCAGGAGCGTTAACTGTCAGGAGCGTTAACCATCAGGAGCGCTAACCGACAGGAGCGTTAACCATCAGGAGCGCTAACCGACAGAAGCGTTAACTGTCAGGAGCGTTAACCGTCAGGAACGCTAACCGACAGGAGCATTAACCGACAGAAGCGTTAACTGTCAGAAGCGTTAACCTTCAGGAACGCTAACCGACAGGAGCGTTAACCATCAGGAGCATTAACCGACAGAAGCGTTAACTGTCAGGAGCGTTAACCGTCAGGAACGCTAACCGACAGGAGCATTAACCGACAGAAGCGTTAACTGTCAGGAGCGTTAACCATCAGGAGCGCGTAACCGACAGGAGCGTTAACCATCAGGAGCATTAACCGACAGGAGCATTAACCGTCAGAAGCGTTAACTGTCAGGAGCGTTAACCATCAGGAGCGTTAACCGTCAGGAACATTAACCGACAGGAGCGTTAACTGTCAGGAGCGTTAACCGTCAGGAGCGCTAACCGACAGGAGCATTAACCGACAGAAGCGTTAACTGTCAGGAGCGTTAACCATCAGGAGCGCTAACCGACAGGAGCATTAACCGACAGGAGCGTTAACTGTCAGGAGCGTTAACCGTCAGGAGCGTTAACCGTCAGGAACGCTAACCGACAGGAGCATTAACCGACAGGAGCGTTAACCATCAGGAACGCTAACCGACAGGAGCATTAACCGTCAGGAGCGTTAACTGTCAGGAGCGTTAACCATCAGGAGCGCTAACCGACAGGAGCGTTAACCATCAGGAGCGTTAACCGTCAGGAACATTAACCGTCAGGAGCATCAAACATCAGGAGCGTTAACCGTCAGGAGCGTTAACCGACAGGAGCGTTAACCGTCAGGAGCGTTAACTGTCAGGAGCGTTAACCATCAGGAGCGCTAACCGACAGGAGCGTTAACCATCAGGAGCGCTAACCGACAGGAGCGTTAACCATCAGGAGCGTTAACCGTCAGGAACATTAACCGTCAGGAGCATCAAACATCAGGAGCGTTAACCGTCAGGAGCGTTAACCGACAGGAGCGTTAACCTGGCGTTACACCAGGACGGCACTGTACCTTTAAATATCCGTGGTGGTGACATCATCAGGCTGCAGTGGTTGTCATGGTAACTGGGCACTGTGGAAATCAGGAGGCAGCTGACAGGGAGCAGAAGAAAGGCGCAGCAGCATGGAGGAAGCTGCAGCCAGTGACAGCAGCAGAGACTGTTTACATCAGTAATCGATACATTGTAACACCTGCAGTCAGTCATAAGCAGCAGCATTTACAGACATGTGTGAGAAGGATACAAGTCTGGGCTATTTGTCTCTGGCGTCATGAGCCCAGATCTCCTTTATTAGTAGCGCTGGATAACATGGTTTTCACGGTGGTTTTAGAATACGTTTTTATGGGGGGGAATGTGACTTCAGACATCTAATCATGTAACTGTGACTCTGAAACACATTTATTGCTTTGCTCACAATGGTAATCGCTGGCAGTATTTCGACAGGGGTCAGCAATCATCCCCTCAGCGGGAGTCTTTTAGCAGAAGAAACATCTTTATGTTATGTGAGAAATGTATTGCAGAGGTTGAAATTGAGAAATAAAAATGACCTTACTTCTCAATCGAGCGGTAGACATTGGGTTTGCTTATCTGGAAGGGAATAACCAGACATTTTGCTTCTGCTCCTCTGTAAATGATGGAACCTGAACACGAGCAACGTGAAGGAGATCTATGGACATCAATGAGATGCAAACCTGTGAGAAAGAAAGGCGCGCTCATAAACACCTGAAGATGTAAGTCCCTCCAAAGACAACCTGCCGACTTGTAAAAAGGTAGGGCTTGATCCTCATAAAGAGACATTTCCGGTCCCACTTAGATTGGGGATCATAGATGTTAATGAGCCGGAGCTCTTGTCCCTTCATGAGGACATCTAAGATCAGGCACCTCCCCATTTCTAACTCAATAACCCGTCGGCATTCCACGGTGCGGTAAAAAGGACCGCCACTCCGCTACACGGCTCGGCCACAAGAGACCAATAGGAGGGCCTGAGTCTCCACTCCCTTTAGCTTTAAACATGTCTGCCATTTTTGGCAGCCTTGTCTCTTGCAAAATGAAAATGTCAGCTTCAACCCGGCTGAGAAAATCAAAGGCCGCAAATGTGGCTGTATTTGACTTTATGCTGGCGACATTAATGGACGCCAGCGTCAACGGAGTGAGTACCGCCATCATTGGTGATTGAGTTAAATGGCTTTCTTCTTCCCACTCCCCTTATTCTCTGCCTCAGAGGAGGAATCCTTCCCCTCTTTAATAACACTGAGGTGTCCATTCCGCGTTTTTTCTTTTTATCATCCTCGTCTCCGGACTCTGGGCCAGTCCCTCCCTCCAAGGACCTTACATTCCGAGAAGAAGGAGACTCTGCACCCCCTGTAAACCCTGGAACCTCAACCCCAGCTTCCTCCTCAGAGGAAGAGATGTTCTCAAGAGCTTGGAACAAGTTAGAAAGACCAACCAGAGGGTAGTCAGTTTTTCCATCCTTAGTTACCTTGGTCAGAGCGGGAGAAGATGTTTTATCTCCCTTCTTTCTCTTCTTTTTGGTGCCGAGCTTACGCTTGTTCTCTTTCCACAGCCTATTATCCTCATCCTTACTTTCATAATGGGAGGATTACGAGGCAGTGGCGCTTTCCTCCCTGTGGATCCTCCTTGTCTCCTCATCCAACTCATCATCCCTCGGGGCCTCAGCAGCAAGACTGGCGTCCAGGACAGGGGCCGCCCCAGTAGCCCAGGGCTTGCCCAGCTCCCTCTCCTGTCTGCGCTTGTCTAGACGCCTCAGCTGGGCAGGAGTCTTTTTATTGCATTTCCTCCTTGGCCCCTCAGCTCCCTCACCCCTGCTAGTCCCTTCCCCAGCAGAATCAGCCTCATGGCTTTCTCCCACTGGAGTCACGACTGCATTAGCAAAGGAGCGAGGACAATGGCTGAATGGGTGATCTAAGTCACCACACAGGTGGCACCTAATCGCCACACAAGATGCAGCAAGATGGCCGACATCCCCACACAATGCACATTTCTGCACAGTGCAGTTAGCACTGAAGTGTGTGGGGTCGCCGCACCTGTGACAGAGCTTTGGTTGCCCTTGGTAGAAGACCTGGATACGATCCCTACCCAGGAAGGCAGATGATGGAATGTGGACAACCGTACCACCTGAACGCTTAAGTTTTGCCATAAATGACCAGGCCCCTGACCAGATACCAATCTCATCACGGTTCTTCTTTGGCATCTCCACAACCTCTCCATATCGGCCAAGCCAAATCATGATATCACAACAAGAAAGCGACTCGTTACAAGTCATCACGGTCACTTTATAGACTTGATTTTGGTGAGACACCGCCTGGATGGCAAAGTCTCATTTTTTGCCATCTCATAATTCGACCAGAAGAGCTCAAGCCCCTCCGGCCGAACAAAGCTGACATCAAACTCAGGCGTGGAATAGGATGTATCAAGGCATAGATGTCAATCGCCTTGAAGCCCATCTTCTGCAGGAGCTCCACAACCTTAGACCTTGGAGGACACGCATCACTGCCCCTCTACCGAAGAGGGACCACATTCCTACGCACACCACCTGGTCCGGCTGTCAGGAGGGACCATACTGTATTTCCCTCATTTTTCTCTCAAAAGGCCCTGAGGCCATGCCTCTCTATCCAGAAGGATAGATCAACCTCTCGACCCTCTACCATTAGTGATCTCTCCCCCTTCTTTAGAGCCTCCAGGAGACGCCGCTTTAACATGCTGTCCCAGAGCCCAGAGACGAGGAGGATGTCCTATTTCCCCCAGAGGTGACAGCGGCATAACTCCTGATGGGTTCTGCCACCACCGGACTAGTGACCATATCAACACCAACAGTATTACTATTATCCACCTCCATAAAATCCTCATTCTCCACCAAACCAGCAGTCACACCACTAGAGAGAATTTTCCACATTCATACCCCAACCATATTCACTCATGCTGGACCAGTGACAACAGGGGTGACATTTTAACCTCCGTATCATCAGGCACAAGGGGCTCAGTCTCCTCCACAGAACTGGAGGCAACCTCACCCCTGGCCTTGCGTGCACCCTCCACATCATCAGTTGATATTTTCCGCTGCTTTATTGCTGATATCAGGTGCCGCTGATCCTTAGCTGCTGTGAGGCGCCGCTGATCCTTTATATCAAGATCTTGCTGACCAACAGCGCCAACGTAGAACAGGACTTTGGGAGGACCGGAACTCACAGCTCCGGCAACCCCCTCACACTGCCGCCGCTTCTCAACTAAGTGATCAGCAGCAACAGCATTCAGGGGCACCGAGGTTACCGGACCTGCCCCGACACTGGGCCGCTCCCCCCTCCCACTGAGGAGCGCACCACAGTATCGTGACCTAACTGTATGCCCACCGCCGGGCCGCCCTCTTTGTCCTGCCTCTCGGCTGATGCACCTGCTGCTACGTCCCCGCTACTACAAGCAGAGACGGAGCTCTGCGCCTCACTACCGTGCTTTGTAATCTCTCCGCGCCTTTGCACCGGATCCACAGCAGAACCCGGGCTGGGCTGGGCAACGGGGCTTACACAGCGAGCTGACCCTGCAGCCGACTCAGGGGGTACAGGGAGAGGGGCATACACGTAGCTTACCACTTCTTGCAGCTTGGGCTTGGTGGTCTTTGCCTTTTTTCTCCGGCCCCCAGGTGCTTCCTCTGGTAAATCGTCACCAAGATGGAAATTCTGAAGGCACACTGGGGACCCCAGCTGCTTGATCTCCGCCATTAGCGCCTCTCCCTGGCCGCTGTTGTCACTGTCCTCCCCAGAGTCAACAGGACTGTGACCAGATGCCAATGTCGCCTGTCCTGCATGGAGTTTGCTGCACGTTGCCTGCGGGTGACTTTGCAGGCTGCCAGGTGGGGCTTTCTGCTGGTCATCATCATCATCATCCACCTGGCTCTCAGGCTGCAGCCCCATCTGCCTTTGCTCTCTGTTATCAGCCATTTCTCTGAATCCGTCCTCATTTAGTAGTTTTTCTTTAAATGGTCCACTTTTCTCTCTTATGAATGCCTTCCTCACCTCCAGCTCATTAATTTCAAGCTTCAGTCTCTTTACCTCTGCCTGGAGCTGATTCTTCCTGGCTTTGGAGGAACCTGCAGTCTCCTGATGGTCTTACTCGCGTCTTCATACTCACGGAGGTGGCTCATGACCCGGGAGGCATAGGTGGACACAGACTCCCGGGGTCTCTGCAGCGCCCAACCCTCCTCAGTGAGGTCGGCCTCACTTCCGTGAGCACTCAGCTTTCCTCCAGAAGGACCGCCATCTTGCACGCTGCTAGCAGGCTTCTCCTCCATGTTGTAAGCCATGCGGCTTCTCTGGGTCTCTGCAGACCCGGGGGGAGTAGGAGCCACATTGCTGCGACTCCTGGTGGAGTGTCTCACCCCCAAGTCCTCTGATGTGCAGGCCGGTTGCTGGTTTCCCTGCTCCCCGCCGGCTTGGCCCGGGAACCAGAAGCCTGGGATTTGGCTCCATTGCAAATCCCAGGAATCCACAACTCCCTGGGTAAGAGAGAGAGCAGGAGCCTGGGTGGAGAGGTGGTGGTTCTCTGGAGGTCAGGAGCACACAGCAGGATAAGTGTCGACCGCACCCACAATCACCACAATGAGCAGCAGCTGAACAGAGCTGCACTCACTATTCTGCTGGTGCAGTCACTGTGTACATACATTACATTACTGATCCTGAGTTACATCCTGTATTATACTCCAGAGCTGCACTCACTATTCTGCTGGTGCAGTCACTGTGTACATACATTACATTACTGATCCTGAGTTACATCCTGTATTATACCCCAGAGCTGCACTCACTATTCTGCTGGTGCAGTCACTGTGTACATACATTACATTACTGATCCTGAGTTACATCCTGTATTATACTCCAGAGCTGCACTCACTATTCTGCTGGTGCAGTCACTGTGTACATACATTACATTACTGATCCTGAGTTACATCCTGTATTATACCCCAGAGCTGCACTCACTATTCTGCTGGTGCAGTCACTGTGTACATACATTACATTACTGATCCTGAGTTACATCCTGTATTATACTCCAGAGCTGCACTCACTATTCTGCTGGTGCAGTCACTGTGTATATACATTACATTACTGATCCTGAGTTACATCCTGTGTTATACCCCAGATCTGCACTCACTATTCATGCTGGTGCAGTCACTGTGTACATACATTACTGATCCTGGAGTTACATCCTGTATTATACTCCAGAGCTGCACTCACTATTCTGCTGGTGCAGTCACTGTGTACATACATTACATTACTGATCCTGAGTTACACCTGTATTATACTCCAGAGCTGCACTCACTATTCTGCTGGTGCAGTCACTGTGTTTATACATTACATTACTGATTCCTGAGTTACATCCTGTATTATACTCCAGAGCTGCACTCACTATTCTGCTGGTGCAGTCACTGTGTACATACATTACATTACTGATCCTGAGTTACATCCTGTATTATACTCCAGAGCTGCACTCACTATTCTGCTGGTGCAGTCACTGTGTACATACATTACATTACTGATCCTGAGTTACATCCTGTATTATACCCAGAGCTGCACTCACTATTCTGCTGGTGCAGTCACTGTGTACATACATTACATTACTGATCCTGAGTTACATCCTGTGTTATACCCCAGATCTGCACTCACTATTCTGCTGGTGCAGTCACTGTGTACATACATTACTGATCCTGAGTTACATCCTGTATTATACTCCAGAGCTGCACTCACTATTCTGCTGGTGCAGTCACTGTGTACATACATTACATTACTGATCCTGAGTTACACCCTGTATTATACTCCAGAGCTGCACTCACTATTCTGCTGGTGCAGTCACTGTGTTTATACATTACATTACTGATTCCTGAGTTACATCCTGTATTATACTCCAGAGCTGCACTCACTATTCTGCTGGTGCAGTCACTGTGTACATACATTACATTACTGATCCTGAGTTACATCCTGTATTATACTCCAGAGCTGCACTCACTATTCTGCTGGTGCAGTCACTGTGTACATACATTACATTACTGATCCTGAGTTACATCCTGTATTATACTCCAGAGCTGCACTCACTATTCTGCTGGTGCAGTCACTGTGTACATACATTACATTACTGATCCTGAGTAACATCCTGTATCTCTTTTATTATAAAAATACAAAACTAAACTTACAGGCAAAACATAGACAAAACTTACAAACAAACTCAATAAAAAAACATTATTCATAAATCCCAAAAGTCCAATGTCCAACAGATATATAGAAACAAAACGTTTCTCCATTTCATTAACACCCCGGCAAGGGAAGAGACCTCAACCTATATCCTTTTTTTTTCCCTCATACACTCATACCCATGCATTCACCTCTAGAAAAAAAAACAAAATTCAGCCAACTGCCCTAAAGAAAGTAAATAGGCCACCTGGCCAAAATTAATGATACAATCTTCATATACATATATATACACATGTACTATACATATATATACACACATACTATACCTCGTATATACATTTTTTTTTTTTTTTTTTAATTTTTAATTTTTTTTTTTTTTTTTATTTTTTCCTAAACTAAACCACCACCATTCCCCCAAAGGTCCCACGAAAGTTTGTGGCCTATCACACACAGCAAATCTTCAATTTTTGGCATCCCGCCGGACGTCCATTATCCAAAACCCATCCCCCCTCCCCCCAAGAAACCCACCACCCCACCTAAACTAAATCCCTCTACACACATTATAGTACAATATTCAACAATATATATACAAACTTATAATAACATATATATATATATATATACAAACTTATAATAACATATATCCATAATAACACATCAATAATAACCACTACACATCTTAACCATGACCAAAGAACAGGCCCAAGTTCAATGCTTGCAAGCCCTATACCCGGGTTACCAATTCCAAAACAAAAATCTATGAGTGAGGGTTACAGCCCACCACCAGGAACTGGAGACCATAGAGGCTCTCACCCTAATCTACCGCACATCACCCTGACCCTCCCTAACAACACAAAAGAGAAAATCCTGTCCCTATAGCCCTACCAACCTCTCCCTACCTGCCCCTACCTGTCCCTCACTGACCCTCACTACCAACCTAATACTAACTAGCTGTCCCTAAAGACTGTCCCTATCTGTCCCTCCCTGTCCCTACACATCTATCTGACCCTACAAAATAAAGATAAAAGGATAAAAAAGACTACCTCAACCCTATCACAGGCACACAGAACCTAACTCACCCTAGGGCACATTAAAGGAGAAACCCCTCCATAGGAGAGAGGCCCTCCCTGCACCCAGCCTCTCAAACTCCAGGGAGCGCACTTTTGCCAGGTCACCCAGGATGTTCCTAATCACCTCTTCCCTGGGGAGGACTTTCCGCTGAGTAGACACTAGACACCGTGCATTCCACGTGCAGAACCTAGTTACTAAACTAACTAAGAAAACAGTGCCCCGATCTCGGCCACCAAGGGACCTGAATGCCCCATAGGCCCACTCCGCATAGGAGAGGCTTGCCAGCCTGGGCCAGCCAATGGAAGCACCCACCCTGCTATAGACCTCTGTATTAAAGGGACACCGAAGCAGGAAGTGCTCCATGCTTTCAAGCATGCCACCACACTCCTCGCGGGGACAATCCCGGTCATCAGAGCTCCTGCACTTCAGGTTGTCCCTCACATACAGCTTCCCATGGAAGAGCACCAAGCCAAGTCCCAAAACTTCAAGGGGATCCGCTTAGAGTTCAATAACCGAGCCCCACCTCCAGATCCCGGCTTGGGCAATCCCTGAGCGCCAGGGGCTTCTGAAAGTGGGTCAACAGGACCCTATTGTCAAGAAACCTTCTCGACATGATCCTGATCTCCCACACTCACAGACCCCACTGACGGATCACCTTCAGAACCGGGGTAACGTAAGCCGGAAGATGCCCATGAGGTGTACGAAGGTCCTTCACCTGCCCACCTGTCTCCCATTCCTGGAAGAAAGGCCGAAACCACCCCTACAGGAGAATACCCACGGAGGAGCCCTCTCTGACCAGAGGTTGGCGATGTTTGCCTTAAGAAAGGTGTTTACTAGAAACACCACTGGGTTGACCATACCCAACCCTCCTAGTCTCCTCGTGCGGTACGTGACCTCTCTCTTGATTAGGTTCAGCCTACTTCCCCATAATAATTGGAAAAACAGGCTGTAGACCCGTGTCCAAAGAGGCTCTGGCAAGATGCAGACGCTGCCCAGATATATTAGCAAAGGAAGCAAATAGCCCTTGGCAAGACTAACCCTTTCTCTTAGGGTCAAGGACCAACCCTTCCACTGATCCACCTTCTGGGCGGCAATCTTAAGTCTGCCCTCCCAGTTTTGCTGGGGATAGTCCCCGGGCCGAAACTGATGCCTAATATTTTTGCTGTGGCCTGAGGCCCTGGAAGGGTGTCCGGGAGATCAAAACTTGGATCTCCCCTCCCAGCCAGAGACTCTCACACTTGTCCCGGTTGATCATGGACCCGGATGCCACCGAGTAGCGTTCAACCTCAGACATCACCCAATCCGCCTCCTCTCTCGAGGATACAAAAAGGGAAACGTCGTCAGCGTACGCCACTACCCTCAAAGCGGCCTCCGGTACCACCCGGTCAATCCCGACTCCCACCAACGGTCCGCGCTCCACCCTCCTTAAAAGGGGGTCGATCGCAAACACGTATAACAGTGGGCTCAGAGGACAGCCCTGGCGGACACCAGACCTCACCTCAAAAGGGTGTCCGACCCAACCGTTCACTAGCGGAAAAGTCTCTGCCCCATTGTATAAAACTCTCAACCAATCAACAAACCTCCCAGGCAGACCGTACCTCAGAAGGACGGACCAGAGGTACTCATGGTTAACCTGGTCAAAGGCCTTTGCCTGGTCTAAGGACAGCAAGTACCCCTTCCAGTGACCTGCCCTGCCCTGCTCCACTGCCTCTCGGACACCGAGCACAGCACTAAATGTACTGCGGCCTGGAACAGAGCAGTGCTGGGCCCCGAAAGGAGCCGGGGTGCAAACTTCACCAACCGATTAAAAAGAACCTTTCGATCCGTATTGAGAAGCGCTATGGGACGCCAATTCTCAATACGGGACGAGTCTTTACCCTTTGACAGGATAATCAGGGCTGACTTCCTCATTGAACTGGGCAGAGTGTCCGAGGAGAGGCACTCATTAAACACCTCAGTCAAGAGGGGGACCAAAGAGTCCCGAAAAGTCTTGTAGAACTCGGATGTTAAGCCATCCGGACCAGGCGACTTTTTGGGCCGTAGCCCATCAATCGCCCGTCTCACTTCCTCTTCCCTGATTGCTTCTGCCAAAACATGAAGAGAGGGGTCATCCCCTGGCTCAAGGATGGTTTCAGCCAGGAAAGCCGACATCTCATCCCGATCAGGATCCCTCCTCCCCAAGAGATGCGAGTAGAAGGATCTGACCACCTCCAGGATCCCTGATTTGGATCTGTTCAGGGACCCCGTACTGTCGATCAGTCCTGTCACCATTTTACAATTCACTGACAACCTGCAGTTTCTGTAAGGGTCGGGCGAGCGGTACCTCCCGAAATCCCTCTCAAAAACCAAGGATGTGTGCCTATCGTACTGGCACCCCTTGAGCAAGGTCTTCACCCTGGAGATTTCCTCTGGTCCCCTCCAGTCGAGACGAGCTGCTCGAGTTTCCTCCCCAGCTGCCGATACAGGCGGTACCTGTTCAGGCCCCTGAGGCTCGAGAGCTGACGGAAGAACCTTGCGACCCTTCTTTTGAAGATCTCCCACCACTCAGACTTACTGCTACAAAGACCCAAGAGAGGTACCTGGCTCTGAAGAAATTCCTCAAAGGACTGTCTTACTTCCGCTTCTTCCAGAAGGGACGAATTCAATTTCCATAGGCCTCTCCCCATCCGGGGAGTCTCTGTAACATTCAAAGTAAAGAAAATTAAACAGTGATCGGAGAACTCCACCTCAACAGCGGACACTGCAGAAGAGACGGCTTCCTCCTTTAAAAAAAAACCTATCTATCCTAGACCTACTGCTTCCCCTATAAAAGGTGAAACCCTCGTGACCTGGGGTGTGCCGGATGTGGACATCCACCAGGCGAGCTTCGCTTACTATGCTATTCAAGGCTACGCTATCGTAAGTCAGCCGGTCTCCGGGGCCTCCCTATCACGGAGTCTGGTTATAGCATTAAAATCCCCACCGAAGACCACCTGCCGGCTCGTAAAAAGATAGGGCTTGATCCTCAGGAAGAGACATTTACGGTCCCACTTAGATTGTGGGCCATAGATATTGATGAGCCGAAGCTCCTGTCCCCTCATGAAGACGTCAAGGACCAAACATCTCCCATTTCTACCTCGATCACCCGTCTGCATTCCACCTCCGCGGTCTTAAAAATGACCGCTACCCCGCTATACAGCTCGGCCGCAAGAGACCAGTATGAGGGCCCACTCCTCCATTCCCTCTTTGCTTTGTGGATGGACCCCAGGTCCGTTAGTCTGGTCTCCTGCAAAAATAAAACATCAGCCTCAACCCGGGTGAAAAAATCAAAGGCCGTAAATCTAGCCGTATCCGACTTTATGCTGGCGACATTAATCTACGCCAGAGTCAACGGGGTAGGTTCCGCCATCATGGGTGATTGAGTTAGACGGCCTGTTTTTTAACCGTACCCCAGATTTCCTCTCCCCCTCTGAGGAGGAACCCGACTCACCCCTCCTCTTTAAAGACACCGAGGTGTCCATATCCTCCTTAGCAGCAGTGGACACCTCCTTCCCAGCACTAGATTCCTCGCCCCTGGACCCCGAGGTAGTCCCCCCGCCAGAGGAGTGTGAATCCCCCGGAGGACGGACCTCGCCACTCCCTGAAGGCACCCCAGATGTTGCATCCGGCCCCTCACCCCCGACCTCCGACACAGCAGAGTCATCGAGGGCTTGGAACCGATTGGAGAGGGGGATCAGAGGGGAGCCGGTGAGCCCTTCCGTGGGCACCCTAGCGGTCAGGGGGGGGCATTAGATTTTTTAGCCTTGTTCTTCTTCTTCCGCCTCTTACCGGTACGATTGTCACCCGTTTTTTTAGGCTTCTCCACCACCTCTTCATCCACACTTTCATACTGGGAAGAGTTATCAGAAGCAGCCACCTCCCTCTCCATCCTCCGGATCTCCTCGCTCACCGCCTTCTCCCCCAGGGCCTCAGAGGCTTCAGCTGCCGCCTCCAGGGTGGGGGCAGTCATCACCCCAGTTGCCTGAGGCTTATCCTGCCCCCTGCCCTTACGGTGCCTCACCTGTTGCCACTGGTGGGCAGATGTACCAGCCTCGCCTTTCCTCACTGACCCCTCAGCTCCCCTCACGCCTCCACCCCAGCCCCAGCGGAAGTTGCACCACCGGGGATCCCCCCATGGCTCCCCCCCGCTGGGCCAGAGATGGTGCCAGAAAAGGAGCGGGGGCAGCGGCTATACGGGTGACCTAGGTCACCACACAGGTGACACCTAATGTCACCACAGGCTGCGGCAAGATGACCTACCCCGCCACACAAGGCACACTTCTGCACCTTGCAGCCTGCGCTGAAGTGGCGGGGATCACCGCACCTGTGGCAGACCTTCGGTTGCCCCTGGTAGAAGATCTGGATTCTGTCCCTCCCCAGAAATGCTGAGGAGGGGATGTGGGTGACCGTACCTCCTGAAACCTTCAACTTTACCATGAAGGTCCAGCCCCCTGACCAAATGCCAAACTCGTCCCTATTTTTCTTAGGGACGTCCGTGACTTCCCCATAACGGGAAAGCCACGTCATGATGTCGACCCCAGAGAGTGACTCGTTACTTGTCAGAACGGTCACCCTCTTTACACTATTTTGGCGAGACACGCCTGTAAGGAAAAGTCTCGCCAGCCGGGCTCCCCCTTTGCCAGTTCAAAATTTGACCAGAAAAGCTCTAGGCCCTCTGGCCGAACAAAACTGACATCGAAGAAGGAGGTGCCAAACGGATGAATCAGGGCAAAGATGTCCGTCGCCCTGAAGTCCATCTTCAGAAGGAGCTCCACAACCCTCGCTCTTGGCGGGCACGCTTCACTGCCCCTCTACCAAAGACGGACCACATTCCGCCTGGCCACCCCCTGCCCGGCTGTCAGGAGGGACCAAACCGTTTCCCCCTCCTTTTATCTTGGAAGGCAGCCAGGCCGTATCTATCCAGCCAAAAGGCCAAGTCCACCTCTCTGCCCTCTACATTGATCGTCCGTTCTCCCTTTTTGAGGGCCTCCAGGAAACAGCGCCGCAAGACGCCATCCCTGAGGTCCAGAGGCGAGGAAACTCCCTGACCAGACCCTGAGGCTCCAGCCACCACCCCCGAATAACTCAGAGGACCGGCGGCTGGGGGGCAGATGGACTGGCCCCTCCCCCCTCCTTTCAGTACCCTCAGACACCCCATTCACACTTGCCACCCCATTCACACTTGCCACAATAGACGCACTGCCACCCGCATCCTCAACCACTGACACTTCCATACAACACCCTCCTCATCCACTTCATCAGTCACCCCACTCTCACTCACATGCACACTGGGGTCAATATTATTTTGCCTCACTTTTTGGGTATTTACATGAATGTTTGCTTCTCTGCTGCTACCGCCACCTACTGGTGGTATCTTCCCTGCCGGGGGGTTCGGCACACACAGTGCTGCTGGCCCTTTAAGACCTGGGCTGCCATTGGGCTTCAGCAGCACTTCCTCCACAGCCTGCACAGAACTGCCTTCTCTCTCAGTGGCAGAGACCAAGCCAGGAGCAGTCCTGCCTCCAGCTCCATCCCGGCTCGTCGCCGGCGCCCCCACTGCAGGTAAGCCCCCAGACTCAGGGGACCCGGCCAGGCATGCACCCTTGCTGCTGTCTGCTGCAGTTTCTGCTCCATGCTGATCATCATCATTTTATTTTTCTTTTGCTGGGAAGCCATGCCCCCAGCCTCCAGCTTCACAACACTGCCGTCCAGAGCTGCACCCACATGAGCGGCGGGTGCCGAGGAGGCCACGCCCCCCCGAGACCGGCCGCAGCGGGACCCCCGGAGCCGACCCGGAGCCGGGTCCACCCCCAAGGGTCCCCCCGGCGGTACCAGCCCCCCGGGGCACAGCGCCCCCCACCACCACACCCTGGGCCACAAACAGCTTGGGCACAGCAACTCCGGCGGCCGGCCCCAGGCTAGGCCACTCCCCCTCAGCGCGCACCGGCGGTGGGGCCCCCGGCCCAGACTTCACCGCAGACCCCGCCAGGGGAGCCGACCCCACCACTTGTTTCTTATGAGCCGGCTCTGCCGGAGCCACAGGCCCCGCCCCCTTCACTTTACTGGGTGCCTGAGTCCCCAGAAGCGATCCAGTAACGGATCCATAAGTGGGGGACCCAGACACCACAGCGCTCACCGCCGGAGATGTGGTCCCGGCTGCACTCTCTTGCCCACCACTGGGCCGCCCTCCCACCATGCTCCATATCAGACACGTCACTACCCCCTCCATTACCACAAACAGAGGCGGCGCCCTGCGTGTCATGGCCTGTAATCTCCCCGCTCCCTTGCTGTGGACCCACAACAGAGTCCGAGCCGGGGTGGGTAGCGGGTGCCGCACAGCGGGACCGGGGGCCCCAGAGAGGGGGACATACACAAACTTCTGGACATAAGATGTTTTCTTTACTTTCTTCTTAGCTTTTCTCTTCATCCCCCTCCTGGTTGCCTCGTCATCGCAGATCTCATCCCCGAACCTCAGCTGGTTAAACCGGACCGGGGACTTGATCTGCCGGATCTGCTGCATGACGAGGCAGCCCCCCTCACTGCTGCTACTACCACCATCCTCATCCTCCCCCTCGCACTCGCTGCCCTCTGAAGAGCCAGAATCTGGCGGGAGAGCCACTTGCTCGGGGGCTATCCCGCTGTGCGACGCCTGGAGATCTCTTACCAGGCCACCAGGCGGTGGGTAGGGCACGACCTCCTCCTCGCATTCCTCCTCCTCCACCGCCTGGCCAGGGCTCCGTGGCCCCTCAGGAGCCCCTCCGGTCATGGCTCTGAACCGGTCATCATTCTCCAACTTTTCGCGGAAGGGCCCGCTGCCGGCCAGGATCTCGCACCTCCGGCTTGCCAGGTCTTCTATGGATCTCTGGATCTTTCTGACCGCGGCGGATAGCTCGGCCTTCTTATTGCCGGAGGCCCTGTTGGACCTCTCCTTAGCTACCCTCAACTCCCCCCAGAGGGATCTTAGCTTCCTTGAGGCGTCCTCATACTCACAGAGGTGAGCATGGACACGGGAACCATAAACCACGGTGGATTCCTTTGCCATCTTGGTGCCCCACTTTAGGGGCCCCGCTGCAGCACCCCTGCTCGTACTCGGCCTACCTCCGGGGGAAGGAGCCGCCGCGGTCATGGCCTCGGGGATACTGCAGGTCTTCATACTGGATCCTTGGCCAGATCTTGTGACCCTAGCCGGATTGGGAGTCCTCCCACCCCCCGCCGGCTTGGACCGGGAGGTGGGAGCCGGGGGCCCTGCCCCGGAGGCCAGTCCCAAGATGAGCCTTCTTTCTCGGGAAGGTGGCAGACAAAAAGTCCTGGATGGAAAAACTTCACCTCCCTTCCCGAGCAGCACACACAGGCACCACAGTCAGACCACACGGCAAGCTCCGCCCCTTCCTGTAGGATGGTCCAGAGCTGCACTCACTATTCTGCTGGTGCAGTCACTGTGTACATACATTACATTACTGATCCTGAGTTACATCCTGTATTATACCCCAGAGCTGCACTCACTATTCTGCTGGTGCAGTCACTGTGTACATACATTACATTACTGATCCTGAGTTACATCCTGTATTATACTCCAGAGCTGCACTCACTATTCTGCTGGTGCAGTCACTGTGTACATACATTACATTACTGATCCTGAGTTACATCCTGTATTATACCCCAGAGCTGCACTCACTATTCTGCTGGTGCAGTCACTGTGTACATACATTACATTACTGATCCTGAGTTACCTCCTGTATTATACCCAGAGCTGCACTCACTATTCTGCTGGGGCAGTCACTGTGTACATACATTACATTACTGATCCTGAGTTACATCCTGTATTATACTCCAGAGCTGCACTCACTATTCTGCTGGTACAGTCACTGTGTACATACATTACATTACTGATCCTGAGCTACATCCTGTATTATACTCCAGAGCTTCACTCACTATTCTGCTGGTGCAGTCACTGTGTACATACATTACATTACTGATCCTGAATTACATCCTGTATTATACCCCAGAGCTGCACTCACTATTCTGCTGGTGCAGTCACTGTGTACATACATTACATTACTGATCCTGAGTTACATCCTGTATTATACCCCAGAGCTGCGCTCACTATTCTGCTGGTGCAGTCACTGTGTACATACATTACATTACTGATCCTGAGTTACATCCTGTATTATTCTCCAGAGCTGTACTCACTATTCTGCTGGTGCAGTCACTGTGTACATACATTACATTACTGATCCTGAGTTACATCCTGTATTATACCCAGAGCTGCGCTCACTATTCTGCTGGTGCAGTCACTGTGTACATACATTACATTACTGATCCTGAGTTACATCCTGTATTATACTCCAGAGCTGCACTCACTATCTGCTGGTGCAGTCACTGTGTACATACATTACATTACTGATCCTGAGTTACCTCCTGTATTATACTCCAGAGCTGCACTCACTATTCTGCTGGTGCAGTCACTGTGTACATACATTACATTACTGATCCTGAGTTACCTCCTGTATTATATCCCAGAGCTGCACTCACTATTCTGCTGGTGTAGTCACTGTGTACATACATTACATTACTGATCCTGAGTTACCTCCTGTATTATATCCCAGAGCTGCACTCACTATTCTGCTGGTGTAGTCACTGTGTACATACATTACATTACTGATCCTGGGTTACCTCCTGTATTATACTCCAGAGCTGCACTCACTTCCTTGTGGACTAATCACTTATAAATTATCTGAACTGCACAAGAAAAGAGTTTTTTACCAACCTTTTACATTGTATAAAAAAGAAACAAATCACGGTGTGACACCAAATGATATAAAGTGGCCTTTTCACTTTCTTCCCAGAACATTTTAATAAATGTATCCATTTCTACCTGGAATAAACTTTATCAAAAGTCATAATAGATTAGTCTTCCCGATGCAGCGTCCCTCGTTTTCTTCCACCATTGTAAAGGTCAGTGCTTTAGAGTCATTTTCACACTTGACTTCATGTATGACTCCTGAAAATGGTTACAATTTATTTCACGCGTGACCCCGGCTTTTTACCCTGTGTGCTAAAATAAGCAACTCTACATTAAAAGTAAAAAAACAACATTTTCAAGAGGCTATTAATCTTGCTTCATACCTTATGCTCAATTTCTTGAAGGTGTAATGTAACATTTCACACTCTTTGAAGTCATCGTCAAAAATAATAAATATAAGAAAATGCAAAATTCAGAAAGTTTTAGAACTTTTGACTAGGGAAATCTCCGATAAATATCAAAAAAGAAAGGAAAAACAACTAGGTCCCCAGATCACAATGCTTTCCTATTGGTAAAATTTGGGCATGCACAAGATGAGTTTCATTCACAAGAAATCTTTGAAATGTTACAATTTTCTTTTGCAACTCAAAGATGTAACAAACTTACAGCTTTTGACATTTTTCAGCTACTCCAAGCAAGCTCCACCAAGTGCCCGACTAATTCATGATCGTGTACCCCACGACGGTTGTGATGAAACGTGCACACGGTCCGCCACACGGTAGCCCGGGGTATCACGGCTTGTGATCCCTCCGTGCCGCGAATGTGACGAAAACGCGCACACACACGACGGCTGCTGCCGTCCGACCCAGTAAACTGCAGGGATTTATAATTATCCCACTTCCACTTAGGAACTTGCAGCTCTCTGGTGCCCCCTTACCCTCAGGTCAGTCAGGGAACTGCACCTAGGATAATTAGTCGCCAGACGGGTCACCTGGATGTGTGCTGGCTATTGGGCACGCTGCAGTGAGGGAATTATAATTACTCCGGGCCGCAGCCAGGCAGTACCCTTATAAAACCTGCTCCGTCACTGCCAACGCCACCCAATAGGTTAACACTTTACACCCCTTCTTTTTAGCTGCCACCAGCTACGATTTACTTAATGAACAATTTATCAAGAGGGTCCGTAGCAACCCCAAAACAGTAGGGTAGTACTTCAGGCACGTGCAAATTCGTTTATAGAGCAGGAGAAACAAACTGATAATTTTATAGGTTTATTCCTTAAAATGCAGGCAGTGCTTATAGTTAAAAAAAGTAACAATCTGAGGCAATACAGTTATGTACAATACAGTTAGAAATAAAACAGGATTAACAGTGAAAAACTTACATGGCAGTTACATAGGTACAGGCAAGACAGGCTGGGGGAGGAGCCACACGTCATAGTTATTTGCAGATCTGTTGGTCACGTCATCATAGCATGGATTCACTAAGGGGGGCGAACTGCAAGACTTATACCTGTGGGCTGCTGACCTCACAAAAGGGATGGTTTTCTGGCCACCACCCCTGGGCTACAAGTTATAGTTTGAGCTCTGAAAGATCATAAGGTTTATACCGCGTTCTGGGAAACTAGCAGAATAATGGCAGACCTATCAATGATCTTACTTTAAAATGATGGTTCAAATGAGCCCAAACTTGGGTGAGATAGTTCATTGTGCATCCGAGAATTCCATTTCTCGGGTTCTGTTGGAGTTACGGGTTCACCAGTACCACGGGAACAACACCCGATGGACGCAGGTTCCAAAACCATAGTTTACGTGTTTCTGAGATACGCTCCCACCGTGTTATTACCAAAAGAATGAATTCTCATAATGGCTGCTATGGGACTTTTGCAGGGTTTTGGAAGACCAAGGAAAATTCCTGAGGTGGGAGGGATGAGTGAACTGCAGAGAGAAGGAGGGAGGGGTAACTTTGCCCTGTGCTTGCAAACGATGGGGTTTGTAGTTCTATGTGGAAAGTTCTGGAACAGCACAGGATATGGAGCTTGCAGTATCATCACAACGGTGGCATAAATTAATCCAGAAATGTACTTCAGCATTTAACTCAAGCACGATTTCTGGTGATGATTCACGACAGATGAAGGCTCC
>JARQOD010003191.1:0-67856 GCA_033576555.1 Oophaga sylvatica | reverse complement strand
CAATACATTGGTTGCAAACACTATAGAATTACAGAAAGGAGCCTTTCAGAGATAGTGAACAGTTGTGTTCAGTGTTCACTCTAGTCTGTGAGGTTTTTTTTTTTTTTGAGTGCAGACACGCTCCAGTTAGTTCTTCACCACTGCTGGTTGTAGTCTGCTGAACGAGTGTCACTGCCCATCCTTGTCATTTTTCTCTAATTGGTGCTGCTCCATTCCATTTCAAATAACTCAAATCTATTAGTGTGACGCGCTTCCATCCGTATCCAATACATTGGTTGCAAACACTATAGAATTACAGAAAGGAGCCTTTCAGAGATAGTGAACATGTTGTGTTCAGTGTTCACTCTAGTCTGTGAGGTTTTTTTATTTTTGAGTGCATGATCACGCTCCAGTTAGTTCTTCACCACTGCTGGTTGTAGTCTGCTGAACGTGTGTCACTGCCTCATCCTTGTCATTTTTCTCTAATTGGTGCTGCTCCTTCCATTTCAAATAACTCAAATCTATTAGTGTGACGCGCTTCCATCGTATCCAATACATTGGTTGCAAACACTATAGAATTACAGAAAGGAGCCTTTCAGAGATAGTGAACAGTTGTGTTCAGTGTTCACTCAGTCTGTGAGTTTTTTTTTTTTTTTTGAGTGCAATTCACGCTCCAGTTAGTTCTTAACCCTGCTGGTTGTAGTCTGCTGAACGTTGGTCACTGCCTCACCTTGTCATTTTTTCTCTAATTGGTGCTGCTCCATTCCATTTCAAATAACTCAAATCTATTAGTGTGACGCGCTTCCATCCGTATCCAATACATTGGTTGCAAACACTATAGAATTACAGAAAGGAGCCTTCCAGAGATAGTGAACAGTTGTGTTCAGTGTTCACTCTAGTCTGTGAGGTTTTTTTTTTTTTTGAGTGCAGATCCGCTCCAGTTAGTTCTTCAACCACTGCTGGTTGTAGTCTGCTGAACGTGTGTCACTGCCTCATCCTTGTCATTTTTCTCTAATTGTGCTGCTCCATTCCATTTCAAAATAACTCAAATCTATTAGTTGATGCACTTCCATCCGTATCCATACATTTGGTTGCAAACACTATAGAATTACAGAAAGGACCTTCCAGAGATAGTGAACGTTGTGTTCAGTGTTCACTCTAGTCTGTGAGGTTTTTTTTTTTTTTTGAGTGCAGATCACGCTCCAGTTAGTTCTTCAACACTGCTGGTTGTAGTCTGCTGAACGTGTGTCACTGCCTCATCCTTGTCATTTTTCTCTAATTGGTGCTGCTCCATTCCATTTCAAATAACTCAAATCTATTAGTGTGATGCACTTCCATCCGTATCCAATACATTGGTTGCAAACACTATAGAATTACAGAAAGGAACCTACAGCGCACCTACATCTTCAGTCCTGTTGGAGCCTCTTCCTCCAGTTCACACACGCTGGTAAGGCTTCCTCAAAGGATAGCCATGGAAGAAACCTCTGTCACTGTTGTCCAGAGACACAGTGTTATTCCACCCACAGGTGCAAGTTCCTGTCATCCTCACACACCCAGGCCACAAAACAGCCATCGGTAGCACAGGCATGGGATAAAAGACGGCCATACTCGGCAAACCATCCACGAGCAAGGCTCTGAATGCTGGCATTGCAAAACTCCTGTCCCTTGAAATGCTGTCATTCAGGCTGGTGGAGACTGACAGTTTCCGTGAATTAATGGCATTGGCAGTCCCACAATACAATGTGCCCAGCCGATTTTATTTCAGCAGGCAAGCCGTCCTGCTCTGCAAAAGCATGTTGAGGGAAAAATTAAACATGCGCTACTAAACGCCGTCAATAGCAAGGTCCACCTGACCACCGATGCGTGGACCAGTACCCATGGCCAGGGACGATACCTTTCCCTCACTGCCCATTGGGTCAATGTTGTGGAGCCGGGTACAGATCTTGCGAGTGGCGCTGTCGTGTTCTGCCAACTCCAAAGGATTGCAGGAATCCAGTCTGTACACATTGACTCCTCCTCCTACTCCAGTTCCCCAGAATCATCGCTGCAGGAGCCGTCACGGTCTACCTCCACATGGACCCGTGAACGCTTACATGTTGCACCGATATGAGCACAGCCGTGGCAAACGTCAACAGCCGTCCTGAAATTAATTCCATGGGAATCGAAGCCACACAGCGCAGGAGGTCTGGAATGCCATCAAGCAGGAGAGCGACGTGTGGTTTTTGCCAGCGAATCTCCAGCCAGGCTTGGTATGTGTGACAATGGCAGAAATCTGGTGGCAGCTCTGGCCCTTGGCAACCTCACTCACATACCATGTCTAGCACATGTGCTCAACTTGGTTTGCAGAGTTTTTTGAGGGACTATCCGGATGTTGATGCACTGCTGCACAAGATCCGCCTAGAGTGCGCTCACTTGCGACGTTCCAGCATGGACAGATCGCGCATTGCAGCTCTGCAACGCAGATTTCGCCTTCCTGAACATCGCATCATATGTGACGTACCCACCCAGGTGGAATTCCACGTTACATATGTTGGAGCGGTTGTGTGAGCAGCAGACAGCAGTAATGGAGTATCAGCTGCAACAGGCACAATCAACACGCAATTTGCGCCGTTCACACTTCACCACTACTGAGTGGGCCTCTATGAAGGACATCTGCCACGTTTTGGTGCGTTTGATGAGTCAACGCGGATGGCGAGTGCAGATGAGCACTAGTCAGCCTGACTGTCCCCCTTATCTGCCTGCTTCAAAAAACACTGCAAGCACTAAGGGATGAGGTTTTGGAAGAGGTGGAGGATGAGGAGACACAAATTCTATCACCTTCTGGACAGTCAGCGCAACGTGGTTCCTCCCAAAGGGCTTTGCAGGGCTCACTTTGTGAGGAGGATGAGGAGGAGTCAATGGAGGAGGAAGAAATCGCTACAGAGGGAGGTACACAACGCTCTAGTCAGTATGTAGAGCTAGGGTGGGGTGATGCAGAGCAGGTACAGCTGACGCCTCTTACAGAGGACAGCGTTTGTTGGCCAGTTGGGAGTCTGCAGCACATGGTTGATTTCATGCTGCAGTGCCTGAGAAACGACCGCCGCATCGCCCACATTCTCACCACGTCTGATTATTGGGTGTACACCCTCCTAGACCCTCGCTACCGGGACAACTTACAAAGCCTCATCACACCGTTGAACTGGGAGCGTAAAATGCGGGAGTACCAAGACACACTGGTGCAATCCATAATGTTCTCCATTCCAGCCGAGAGCAGTGCTGCTGATACTGCTTTACAAAGCAGCTCTGTGCATGGAGGCAGTGGAGACAGCTCTGCAACAAGAGGGAGCACAAGCAGCGCCTCTGCACAGGGGGGCAAGACCAGTATGTTCCAAATGTGGCAAAGTTTTGTGTCAGCGCCACCAATGTCTACACCATCCGAGATGCCTCCAGTCACCAGGAGGCAACGTTTCCGTAAGATGGTGACAGACTACTTGTCTTGCCCTCTCAGTGTACTCCCAGATGGCTCTTCCCCTTTCAAGTTTTGGGTCTCTAAGCTGGATACATGGCCAGAGCTTAGCCAGTATGCATTGGAGGTGCTGGCTTGCCCTGCTGCCAGTGTATTATTGGAGCGCGTCTTTAGTGCTGCAGGTGGTGTACTAACAGACCGTCGCATGCGACTATCCTCCGATAATGTAGACCGGCTTACTTTTCTGAAAATGAACAAGGCATGGATCTCGCCAGAATTTGCCTATCCGTTTTCAGATTAAATAACTGGTTGGCAACGTTATCAATTTCTCCTGTTATGTTCATCTATCTACCACCTGAACTCTGCTCCTGGGCTACAACACTGCCAGTCTGAGGGGAATGATCAGTTAACAACCAAAATGTTCTCCCCAACAGATAGTAGCGCAACGACTCCAGTGCCCACTTGATCGCCAGGCACTCTCTCTCTCTACAATGCTGTATCTGGTTTCAGCTGGAATTAGCTTTCGACTCTGGAAAGTAATGTGATGCTCCTCCCCGTTAACCTCCTGAGACAAAACGGCACCCACACCTACCTCTGACGCATCAGTCTGGATAATGAATTCTCTTTTGAAGTCGGGTGTGATCAAAAATGGTGACACACATACAGTGCCCCTTTTAGTTTTACAAACGCTTCTTCAAGCTGATCATTCCATCGCACCATTACTAACTTCCTGCCTTTTAGGCAGTCATTTAACGGCGCCGACAGTGTTGCAAAATTGTGAATAAACCGCCGGTAGTATCCCACTAACCCCAAAAACCCTTTCACTTGTTTTGTGGTGAGGGGACGGGGCCAGTTTTGGATTGCCTCCACTTTGTTTATTTGGGCTTTGATAGCTCCTCTCACAATCACATACCCCAGGTAGCGAGCTTCCTCCAACCCTATGGAACACTTCTTTGGGTTGGCAGTTAGCTCTGCTTGTCTCAGCGAATCTATCACCGCCTGTACCTTGGCTAAGTGACTTTCCCAGTCTGTACTGTACACCACAATATCGTCCAGATTGGCCGCGGCATATTGGCGATGAGGACAAAGAACAACGTCCATTAACCTCTGTAATGTCGCTGGAGCGCCATGCAACCCGAAGGGTAGGACTATATACTGGAACAGTCCCTCGGGTGTTACAAAAGCCGTTTTCTCTCTCGCTGCTTTTGTTAGTGGCACCTGCCAATACCCTTTTGTGAGGTCAATGAGTGAAAAATAACGTGCCTGCCCAAACCGCTCTATTAACTCATCGACCCGGGGCATGGGGTAGGTGTCAAAGTTAGAAATTTCATTCAGTTTTCTGAAGTCATTACAGAACCTTAGTGTCCCATCTGACTTTGGTATTAGGACTATTGGGCTGGCCCACTCACTCTGGGACTCTTCAATGACCCCTAACTGCAGCATCTTCTTGACCTCTTCCTTGATGGCTTGTCGCCGGGCCGCAGGCACCCGATATGGCTTTAATCGTACTTTGCCCTGCGGCTCAGTGACAATGTCATGTTGTATTAGGGAGGTATGACCAGGAAGTTCCGAAAAAACATCTGTATTTCGGCTAACAAACTCTCGGACTTCCTGAACTTGTCTGTGCGACAAAGTGTCTGATATTTTGACGGCGGAGAGGACTTCTCTTGCCTTCTCCTGAGGCAAGGAAGCCATCTGTACTGGAAATGCAGGCCGTGGACAATCCTCACCAAGCGGGTCTCTGTCTTTCCATGGTTTGAGCAGATTCACATGGTATACGTGTTCTGGCTTTCTCCGCCCTGGTTGGTGTACTTTATAGTTTACTGGTCCCACCTTCTCTATAATGTCATAGGGTCCCTGCCACCTTGCAAGGAACTTACTATCCACTGTAGGCACAAGTACCAACACCCGATCCCCAGGGTTTAAAGGACCTTACCCGTGCCTCCCGGTTATAGACCTGCCTCTGTGAACTTTGTGCTGATTCCATATGTTCTCGGACTAATGGTAGGACTGTCTCCATTCTCTCTTGCATTTTGGCCACATGTTCTATCACACTTTTGTGGGGAGTTGTATGGTTTTCCCAGGCCTCTTTAGCTATATCGAGTAAGCCACGGGGATGTCTGCCATATATAATAGTTCAAAGGGCGAGAACCCCGTAGATGCCTGGGGCACCTCCCGCACTGCAAACATCAGGTATGGCAACAAGAGATCCCAGCCCTTAGCATCTTTAGAGACTTTTTTTTTCAACATATTCTTCAGGGTTTTATTGAACCTTTCTACTAAACCGTCTGTTTGGGGATGATAGATCGATGTGCGCAACTGTTTAACACGTGGCAGAGTTCCTTCATGATTTTTGACATAAAGGGGGTCACCTGATCTGTTAAGATTTCTTGAGGGATTCCCACCCGAGAGAACATACCCATGAGTTATTTTGCGATCAGTTTTGCCGAGGTGTGTCGCAGGGGAATAGCCTCAGGATACCTGGTAGCGTAATCTAGAACTACGAGGATGTGTTGATGACCCCTTGCTGATTTATTAACCGTCCACACCAGATCCATAGGCTATTCTCTCAAACGGTACCTCTATAATTAGTAATGGCACCAAGGGACTCTGAAAATGAGGCTGCGGACTGGTTACCTAGCACACGGGACAAGAGTAACAATACCGTTTAACTTCTTCATAGACCCATAGCCAGTAAAACCGTTGTAGAATTCTGTCTAGGGTTTTCTTTGGTCCCAAATGTCCCCCTAGTACATGCGCATGCGCTAAGTCCATTACCAACTTCCGATATGACTGCGGTACCAGCAATTGCTCGACAATTTCCCCATGTATTTTTTCAACCCCATACAGCAAATCTTGGTTTAGCTCAAATCGGGGAAATACTTTAGCTGCCCTGGGGTGTTGGGGTTCCCCATTGACAACCAGTACATTTTCCCGGGCTCGCGTCAACGTAGGGTCCCGTAGTTGCACCGTACCAAAATTGTCACCTGCCACATTTAAGTATGACAATTCTGGTCCCGGTGGCAAATCTTACATCTCCCCACCTAACACTTCTATAGGAGAGGGGTTTTCCTCCTCCACCGAAGGCAAAGGTACTCCTACCGCCAGTACATCTTCCTCTGGGCCACCAGGTTCATGCCCGATTTCTGGAGAATGCAACCTGTTTGCCACTGGTGCCGACGACTGTTCTGTGGGAGGGGTAATTACAGGCCAAAGCACAGAAAATAACGGAAAATCTCTCCCAATTATTAATGCTAATTAACCACCACCCCCACCTCGTGTCACCTCCTCCCCGCTGGCGTGTTTATCATCACCAGGGTGGTAGGATAATGTTTTAAGTCACCATGTATACACAACACACCCATTTTCACAGCAGTATACTCGCTGATTTGGACGTGGCTGGCTCGTATTAGGGTCACTCACGAGACTCCCTGAGTCCACTAGAGCCACAGCAGGGTTACCCTCCACCTGCACTTTACACAAATGGTTCATATTGGGTCCCTCTGGTTTGACCACTGCACACATGTGTTCTGCATAGTGAGACTGATAGTAGCCAAAGTTGTTGTCCATGGGCTCTGTCAGGTGGGGGCAAACAGCTCTCACATGTCCTGGTTGTTGGCACCGCCAACAGATTATGGGGCCCTTTTCGTTCCCCGACCCGTCCTGGGCGGCCCTCCGAGTCTCTGCTCGACGAGCTGTGGGTGAAGGTTTGTGGAATTTACTTGGTACCTTCCGGGTAGTCTCTCCCTGTATCTCCTTGGTAGCCCCATATCTTTCAATGAGGTCTACCATTTGGAGACCATCAGTAGGGGCTGCCTGTCCAAGCCATGTTTGAAGGGTGTGTGGCAAATTTCTCAAGAATTTATCAGTCACTATACGATCCAGCATAGCGCGGGGTGACAACACCTCCGGCTGCAACTACTTTTCTATCAGGTGTATCAAGTCATAATACTGTGACCGAGCTGGCTCGGAAGGGGAAAAGTTCCACTGGTGTACCCGCTGTGCCCGGACCAAAACATTTACCCCAAGACGTGCAAGTATCTCACCCTTGACGCTCTCATAGTCCTCCTGTTGCTCGGGGGGTAGGTCCCTAGAGGCTTTTGCGGGTCCTGAATTAAAAAAACGGAGCCACGATCTCGGCCCACTGGTACCGGGGCAGTCTCTCCCTTTTAGCCACGCCTTCAAACATCTCCAGGTACACCTCAACGTCATCTGATTGCTCCATCTTTCGGATCGCTGTACGCACCGCTTTCCGGACATCCTGCCATCCCCGGGCAGCTCCTGCTGTCTGCGGCGCTGTGATGTGCTGCATCACTAGACTATTGGTTTCCTGTTGCTGTCAATTAAAAATCTGCTGCTGCTCCATAGCCTGCTGCTGTATAGCCTGCTGCTGCTGCATAGCCTGCTGTTGCTGCCGCATGGCCTCCTCAGCATTTTTACTGTGTTCTCCATCTTGGGACAGTTATCCACCGGGTTTTGCGTCACTTTATTTACCTAGGACATTTACTGTCATGCAGGAAAAAAACAGCCTGACCTCACTGCGTTGCCCACATTGAAGCCACCAATTGTAGGGATCCGCTCTGGTAGGCAGGGCTGGGCCGCAGTAATGAGGCAAACACACCGCCTTTTACTTCAAATTTCAGTGGTTTTAATCATGAGTTCAACAAAAAGTCCAGATAACAAAATAAAAACAGAACATAAATCACCCCAGTTTGGAGAACCACTGGTGCCAGACTCACCCTTGCTTGGGACGGGCTTAACTAAGCGGCTGCAGGTCAGCAGAGACTGCCAGGTCCCATTCCGGGTGGTCTGGTACTCGCTTCCTGGTGCACACTGGCACACAGTAACAAAACAATCTTCCAGGCTGACTCTAGCCAAACTCCTTCCTTCCACACACCAACTACAACAGCTCCTTGTTTTATAGGCCTACTCCACACCCTCAGGTGAGGTACACATCAGAAGACCAGATCACGTGACTATGACCTTATCACAGGTCCTTGTGATCATGGAAAATCCTGAGCAAACTTCAGTCTGCTAGAAGAAATATATCTCACATCCAGCAAGATCCCCTTTGGTGTACCACAGCGGCAAGAAGTCTCCTGTTCCCTACACATGCACAGAAAAACCCATGTCGAACATGCTCCAAATAGGGAAGAGCCGTCACCCTGATTGTTATGCTTAAAACAGGAAAGATTGAAGTTTTCAAGGGCTAAAATGAAAAATTTTAATAAGAAATATGGACAAATATTAATTTGTCATCACAGCGCATATCTGCACATGGCTAGTAGAAATGGTAACAAAAATAAAACATAGTGTTTACTTTTTTAAATTAATGCATAAAAATACATTTCATAATTATCAATTAATGCTTCTTAAGGAACGTTATCTGTACCTGTAAGATAATGCAGTCAATGGATGTACGAATCATAAACATCATCATCATCATCATCCTCACGAGTTTTATTAATGACAGACATAATAAAAATCAACACAGAGTGAGGACAACTGTAACGTCACACACCATATATGAAATGGCCATCATGTAAACCTGGTAATAATGCGCAATAATAAATAATTACACCAAGAAAGTGCATCATGCATACAAACAATAGGTAGTTAGACCTGCAAGTGCTGTTGAAACAACCACAACAGATTTAAATTAATAATGTTATATAGCTATCACAGTGCATAGTTACTCATGGACAATGTCGATCTAATACTGTACCTCAATAAAGGCAGCGTCACCCATGATGCTTGTTTGTCTTGTAGATTGTTGAAGAGGGAATTTTTTTTTTTAAAGTTCCTTTTTATTTGGATTTTCAAAAACAAAAAGGCCACATAAGGCGGTACACATCTCGGTCGCAGCCGATATGGTCATAAAATAAACATTCTAAAAGTCAAAGTAACAAGAGAACAAAAAACCGAAACTCGTTAATAATTGTAAGAAAACCCCTAACTTGTAGGATTCCTCCCATCATCTTCCTTCTCTAACTTTGCTGTGATCCTGATTAAACTATTTCACTCGTCACCCTTCTGTGGCGTGTATTTTTTCAAAATCTCGCCACCTTTACATTCATTTCTCCGATCATGTTAAAATATAAGGCTTTCCTCAATATCACCATGATCGTTCATCATGATCCCATGTTTACTCATTAACGCTGTAATATGTTGAGGAATGTGATTTGCTTTCGCTAGTCGTGCTAATAGTATCCCTGATTTGCTACCATAACGATATAGATCGGCTCTATAATTCAAATTAATGGTTCTCTCGCGTCGATCTACCCATAGGTCAAAGTCAGCCTTAGCCTGCTTCCATCTATTTTTATCCTGTGTCCATGAAGTTGTCATACTAGGCCTCTGCCTAACCCTCCTTGACCCTGTGCTCCAACACCGCCAGTTGTTGCTCGGAAGTGCTGTTAGCACAGTCAACACTTGCTCCTGTGTTACTGGGGTTCAGTAATGTCAGCTGTTCCCCTGCTGTGTGTACGGCAAAAAGTCCTGCTGCCTCCACCCTGTTCTCTTCTCATCCCTGGGCTCCAACACCGACAGTTGTTGCTCGGAAGTAATTGGCAGGGGTACTGACTCCTGCCTAGCCTGGTTACAGCACGACAGCTGTTTCCTGGCAGTGTCAACGTCAATTAGCCTACAATAAGTTGTCCTGTCGTGTTGCTTTCGGGTTAGCCGACTGTATGGTGCCTGCAGTTTAGGTGATTCCTATGTGTGCTGTGTGATAAGTAAATAAAGGCTGTTTCCGTTGTGACAATAAGACAAGCACCGACTGTAGGACTGTGTGATTCGGTAACTGCGGACGGCTTGCGGCCTGTCAAATTACATTTTCATGGGTGCCTTCTGCTACCCGTCCGGGTTCCAGTACAGTCAACTGGTTCTCCGCAGTGCCTTTGGCCTAGGTGCCTCCATCTCGGTATCCGAGTTCCAGCAACGTCTGCTGGTCCTTGGTAGTGCTTTGGAGCACAGGTACCTCCTGCTTAGTAACCGTGTCCCAGTAACGTCAGCTGGTCCTCGGTTGTGCCATTGGTTCTTTTCCTTCTGCTGCCCCTTCGGGTTCCAGCACAGTCAGCTGGTCCTCGTTACTTCCATTGTCTCTTGTACCATCTGATACCCGTCCGGGTTCCAGTAACGTCAGCTGGTTCTCGGAAGTTAGTCAGCCTTCTTGTACCTTCAGCTACATTTACAAATTGAATATTTTTTAAATGTTTTGTTGGGTAATCACTATGGATCTCCAACAATGAAGACGACGACCCTGATGACCACCCCGAAGAAGATGACGACCACAAGGACGATGAGCATGAAGCCATCCAGCCTGAACACCATCACAAAGAAAAAATAAAAGATTACCCAGAAGAAGATCACCAACAGGACAAAGAAGGTTAAGACAAACTACAAGATACAGAACAAGAGACAGAAGAACAATAAGCAGAAGATGAAAAAGCATAACAACATGAAGTATAAGACCAAAATGAAGAGCAAAATATATGCTCTAAATTCTAAGCAGAAGAAGACTAAGCAGTGTATGGGGGTGAGTCCGTTCCTCCTCGTGGTGCCCCTGGAAAATGCCTGCTGCTGCAGGCTAAACTCAACATGGACAAATACTGTTGTAATTTAAAACTTTTGTGACAGCAAGAACGCAAGGATGAAAAATTCATAATTTTACAGATTACAAGTACAGGAATCTCTGTCAAAAATAAGAATATGATGAAGATGAAGATGAAGTAGAATATGAAGAAGAATAATAGTTGAATAAGAACAATATGAGTAATGTTAACAAAAAGATGAATAGCAAGAAGTTTAAACAGAAGATAAAGAAGGTGAAGATGAAGAATAATTTGATGAAAAAGATGATGCTGCTGAAGATTATGAAGGAGAAAGTGTGTCAAAAGTTAAAAAGGTGAAGAGCATGGAAGTTGTGAAACATACATATTTGTCAAAATAGAAAAAAGGTTAACTGAGTAGAGTTGAGCGATACTTTCCGATATCCAAAAGAATCGGATCGGAATGGTATCGCCGATACACAAGAAATATCGGCGATACCCGATACCGGAAATCCAATGTAAGTCTATGGGAGCAAAATATCGGAATTAAAAAAAACCCCATTCTTGCCTTGTTGGTTAATTGTACATGAAGGAAAACACAAAAAAGAGTAATGTAGAATGTATTGGGGAAGGTTGAGGAGACATTAAAGGCATAGATGTTTAACCCAATCAAATGGAATAGCATAAATATTTTTTTTTTAAAGATGTTCGGATTGACGAAGAAATTGACAATGTTTACGTTTTTTCTATTTTGGCAAATATGTATATTTCACAACTTCCATGCTCTTCACCTTTTTAACTTTAGACACACTTTCTCCTTCATAATCTTCAGCAGCATCATCTTTTTCATCAAATTATTCTTCATCTTCACCTTCTTTATCTTCTTCTTAAACTTCTTGCTATTCATCTTTTTGTTAACATTACTCAGATTCTTCTTATTCAACTATTATTCTTCATATTGTACTTCATCTTCTTCATCATATTCTTATTTGTGACAGAGATTCCTGTACTTGTAATCTGTCAAAGTATGAATTTTTCATCCTTCCGTTCTTGCTGTCACAAAAGATTTAAATTACAACAGTATTTGTCCGTGTTCAGTTTAGCCTGCAGCAGCAGGCATTTTCCAGGGGCACCACGAGGAGGAACGGACTCACCCCCATACACTGCTTAGTCTTCTTCTGCTTATAATTTAGAGCATATATTTTGCTCTTCATTTTGGTCTTATACTTCATGTTCTTCTGCTTATTGTTCTTAAGTCTCTTGTTCTGTATCTTGTAGTTTGTCTTAACCTTCTTAGTCCTGTTGGGTAATCTTTTATTTCTTCTTTGTGATGGTGTTTAGGCTGGTTGTCTTGATGCTCGTCGTCCTTGTGGTCGTCATCTTCTTCGGGGTGGTCATCAGGGTCGTCGTCTTCATTGTTGGAGATCCAGAGTGATTACCCAAAAAAACATTTAAAAAATCTTCAATTTGTAAATGTAGCAGAAGGTACAAGAGCCAATGCAAGTAACGAGGACCAGCTGACTGTGCTGGAACCCGGAGGGGCAGCAGAAGGAAAAGAGCCAATGGCACAACCGAGGTCCAGCTGACGTTACTGGGACACGGTTACTAAGCAGGAGGTACCTGTACTCCAAAGCACTACCAAGGACCAGCAGACGTTGCTGGAACTCGGATACCGAGATGGAGGCACCTAGGCCAAAGGCACTGCGGAGAACCAGCTGACGGTACTGGAACCCGGAGGGGCAGCAGAAGGAAAAGAGCCAATGGCACAACCGAGGACCAGCTGACGTTACAGGGACACGGTTACTAAGCAGGAGGTACCTGTGCTCCAAAGCACTACCAAGGACCAGCAGACGTTGCTGGAACTCGGATACCGAGATGGAGGCACCTAGGCCAAAGGCACTGCGGAGAACCAGCTGACGGTACTGGAACCCGGAGGGGCAGCAGAAGGAAAAGAGCCAATGGCACAACTGAGGACCAGCTGACATTACTGAACCCCAGTAACACAGGAGCAAGTGTTGACTGTGCTAACAGCACTTCCGAGCAACAACTGGCGGTGTTGGAGCCCAGGGATGAGAAGACAACAGGGTGGAGGCAGCAGGACTTTTTGACGTACACACAGCAGGGGAACAGCTGACATTACTGAACCCCAGTAACACAGGAGCAAGTGTTGACTGTGCTAACAGCACTTCCGAGCAACAACTGGCGGTGTTGGAGCCCAGGGTCAAGGAGGATGTTTAAATACTAGATCAAGTAATTTCCTTGTTACCTGTCAATTTTAAATGTCTATACTTCAAACAAGAGAAAGATAACTTTTACTACCATAAGATGATGATTTCATTTAAACTAATATCTAGATAAATAAAGAATTGACAAACATAAACACATACATTAACATGTTGAACAGCAATGCAAACCACAAAATAAATTAGTTAAGGAATCTGCTATACGGTTGTACATAAAAGCATACAAGTACATATCTGAATCCATTAATGATGGATAAGTAACAGTATGTACACCATTTTTATTGTATAGACAATGAATGTCTGACTTCAAAACATCATCAGCATTACAAGCTATCTGTGATATTACTAAAATGTTCCATTTGCTGAATAATGTCACTAAACAGTTTATACAAAATTATACAATTTCCATCATGTAATACTCATAATATGTGGCAATAATCATTTTTATTAACAAACATAACCTTTAAAAAGTGCATAGTGCATAGTGAAAATTGCTATTTATGGCTGACTGTCGACTTGCAAGCATGACAACAGATAGATAAGGTATATATAGATGAGACTGCATAGCCACAGATGGTGAATGGCGATGTAATACTGTACCTCAATAAAGTGTGCGTCACTACTACATAATTTTTTTTATATAGCTTTATAAACAGGGTACATGGATGTATGCTTGCGCCTTTGTTTTGACGCACAGACTGCCTTCCTGCTGAGACGCGTTGGGTAGTGAACAGTTGTGTGCAGTGTTCACTGCAGTCTCTGCGGAATAACCACACTTAGACCTTATAACTTTTCAGACTTTCTTTATCAATCTACCAAGATGAAGAAGGCAGGGAGTAAGGCACGTGGTCGTGGCCGTGGAGTTTCTTCAGGGAGAGGACGTGGGGATTCTGTGGCTGCTGCGGCCCCCAGTGACACAGCATCCACCAGTTTTCCCCGTGAGCGTTCCTTTATGCGCACTTTTGTAGGAGCTCGGAGTACCCCCCTGCTGCGGGAAGAACAAATTGAAGCCGTTGTTGTTTGGATGTCAGCCAATGCATCGACTTCAATTGCTTCCACCTCCTCTCAGGACCACAGCACTGTTGAGCAACCATCAGTCTCTTCACCGCCTGGCAAATTGCACAGGCAGTCAGAGAGTTCTGTACAGGAGCCAGCTGAGTGTCTGCTTCTGTTCTCAGAATCTATTGGCTTGCAAACAGGGGCCCAGTCAAGCAGCATTCTGTAATGTGAAGAGGGAGTATGCAGTGATGCGCATCAGCTGTGTCTCTCTCTATCTGAAGAGGCGGGTGAGACAGTGCCGATGGTCAGCACACCGCAGAACGCATCTGATGATGATGAGACTCAGGTGCCAGTTTCTGTTGAGCATGGTGCTGGCCAGACCACCCAACAGCAGGTGTTGGAAGAGGGTAGTGGAGATGATGAGGTCCAAGACCCAACATGGCGTGAGGAACAGGAAGGTGGTGGGAGCAGCTCAGAGGAATCCTAATAATAATAATATTAATTTATATAGCGCCATCATATTACGCATCGCTTTACAGTTTTGCAGTTTAAGAACACAAGTCATAAGTAACAACGTTAACAATACAATAATTTAAGCTAAATAAGTCGCCCCTGCTCGTGACAGCTTACAATGTACAATGAGGTGGGGGAGATACAAACGATAGGTGTTTATATACCATGGTGCATTTACAATGATGGTCCAGCCATCTTAAGGGACTGAGGGATGGAGATAGTGAATGGGCTAGAGACACACACACACATACACACTTACACAGAATACATAGAATGACTTTGATTAGTGAATGTGATAGGCCGCTCTGAACAAATGTGTTTTGAGGGAGCGCCTGAAACCATGCAAATTGTGGATAGTCCTAATTTCTTGGGGTACAGCATTCCAGAGGATTGGCGTAGCGCGGGAGAAGTCTTGGAGTCGGGAGTGGGAAGTACGTATTAGTGCAGAGGTTAGTCGAAAGTCGTTTGCAGAGCGCAGCAGTCGGTTAGGCCGATAGATAGAATTGAGGGAGGAGATGTAGGAGGGGTGCTGCACTGTGGATAGCTTTGTGGCTGAGAACCAGTACTTTGGTTGAAAGCTGGGAGAGGCCTAGAGAAGTGGTTAGTGATAGAAGGAAGATAGAGGAAGACATTGCCCCAACGGTACAAACAGGAGGGAGAGTTAGGCTGCAGACTCGGTTGCCTGTAGCCTCCAGTTTGGCACCTGTTCGGAGCAGTTGTCTTCCAAAAGTCAAAACGTGCGCTCCCAGGACTTGCACTGCGTGGTCCTTTTTTCACACACTTGCACATGATATTTGCTATGTCAAATGCAAGCTGTGTAATCAAAAATTAAAATTAGCTAAAAGTGTCAGTCACCTCAATACCACAAATATGTGGAAACATGTGCGGACAAAGCACGTAGTTGAGTTACAAAGACACACTGGAGATGTAGGCCAACCTACAGCAGCACCTACATCTTCAGGTTGTGTTGAAGCCTCTTCATCGAGCTCACACACAGCTGGTTCTGCTTCCTCACAGGATCGCCATGGAAGAACCTCGGCCACTGTTGTCCAGAGACAAACTGTTATTCCACACACAGCAGCAAGTTCCCTGTCATCCTCACACTCCCAGGCCACAAAACAGCCATTGGTAGCACAGTGTCATGTGTGCATTGCCACGAAGATCGTCGCGGTTGCACATTTTGACTTCTCACAGCTGAGCTGCTGTTTCTTTGTGTTTGGCAGCTAGGGAGTTAATTCTGTCTGTGCTCGGTGCTGGGACTGGGTGCAGTTTCTCCCGGCTGCAATTGATTATTTGTTGATTGGTTTCCTTTAAATTCCTGGTTGTCTGCTTGGGGAGTTGCCAGTGAAACCTTCATGCAGACCACAGATAGGAATGAATCTGTATAGACTTTAGTTGTGAGCTCCTTAGTTGTTCTAAGCTCAACTTGGTTAGAGTTTATTTCCCAGACCATTTATGTTCCTTTGGTGTTTGAGTGTGTATGCAAGCGAGTGTTATCCTGTCTGTCTTAAATGTCTAATCTGTGTATTTAGCTAAGATCAGCCCATATCCCTTTGGTGGTAGTCAGGATCCTTCTTAGGACTGATTACAGGGTTCAGGGTCTGATAGGAGACAGGGTTAGGTTGGAGACTTGGACCTCTGAACCATTATCAGTACCTCCAAGGTGAGGGATTAGTTAGGACCCCAGTTTAGGGTCAGGTTTGATCCCGGTCCACCTCTTTCCTGTTTCAGCTCATCAAGTCCTCAAGATTAACCCTGAGTTCAGCAGATATCGTGTCAGGTAAATCTATTCTATACTTACATGCTGATGTTGCTATACTAGTTGTTGTATAGAGTGTTATTCCTGTATTAATAGTTTACTGACATTGTATACATATCATTAGACAGCGTGACATTTTCACTGGCCATAAAAATTATCTCCAGTTACCATGGATCCAGTAGCCCAGCTGGCTCTGCAGTTGTAGGGATTATCCATGGAGCTGACGGACATTAAGTCCAAAGTTTTGTCTCCCCTGGAGCAAACCAGAGTTGAACCTAAGGTTGCTCTCCCGGACAGGTTCACTGGTGGGCGAGACAAATTTTTCACCTTCCGGGAGGCATGTAAATTGTATTTTCGGCTTCGGCCTCGATCATCAGGGAGTGAGGAGCAGAGAGTGGGAATTGTTATCTCACTTCTGCAAGGGGACCCTCAATCCTGGGCATTTTCCCTTCCTCCGGGATCCCCGGCTCTACTGTCTGTAGATCAATTTTTTACTGCCCTGGGATTGGTATATGATGACCCAGATCGGGTCTCTCTTGCTGAGACAAATTACGTAAGATACAGCAGGGAGATCGTCCGGCAGAGCAATTTGCTTCTGAGTTTCGAAGATGGGCCACAGATACTCAGTGGAATGACCCAGCTCTTAGGAGCCAGTTTTGTCATGGGCTTTCTGATAAATTAAAAGACGTTTTGGCTCAGTATGAGTCTCCTCCTTCTCTGGAGGCTGCTATGGCCTTAGCTATCCGTACTGATAGACGGCTTCGGGAGAGGGGTGAGGTAACCCCACTCCCTGTTTTTCTCCACCTACCACTAAAGTCCCTTATGTTGAGGTTCCCCTTGTCTGTTCGGATGAGCCTATGCAGTTGGGAGGGACATCATTTCGTAGGAGGGGATTAGCGGTACGCCGCAGGACTAGAAGATGTTTTTTCTGCGGGAAAGAGGGACATTTTGTTGGAGAATGTCCATCCCGTGCCTTGTTGAGCCAAAAGTCGCCGGAAAACTGTTAATCCCAGGTTGAGTGGTGGACGACAACCTGGGAGTATGTATTTCATCCGCCAGTTCTTCTCAGTTCCTTGTACCAGTGGAGGTGGTAGTTGGTACGAGAGTGGAGAGATTGTCTGTTCTTCTTGATAGTGGTTCCGGGGCTAATCTGGTTGACGCTCAGTTTGCTCAGGCTCAAGGTATGCATCTGAGTGTATTGGTCAAACCGATCCCTATATTCTCCATTGACGCCAGGCCTCTCGGCCAAGGTAGCTTTGTTCATGAGGTTCATAACATTGACCTTCGGGTAGGGGCAATACATAGGGAACAATTATCTTGTTATGTGTTGGAGGGTCTACCTACTCCCATTGTGTTGGGACTTCCTTGGTTGGTTAAACATAACCCTGTGATTAATTGGCAGTCCAGAGAAATAAGCCAATGGGGTGAGTTTTGCAAAAGCAACTGCATGAACACAGTCATCAGTGCGGTCGTGCCTAGTACATTGCCTCCTTTTTTGGAGGATTTTGGGGATGTTTTCTCTGAGGAGGGGTGTCAGGAGTTGCCTCCTCATCGCGTGTATGACTGCTCTATTAATCTCCTTCCTGATGCTAAGTTGCCTAAAGCTAGGTTGTATAATCTTTCTGGTCCTGAGAGGCAGGCTATGAAAGATTATATTTCTGAAAGTCTGGCCAAAGGGCATATTAGACCTTCATCTTCCCCAGTAGCCACGGGGTTCTTCTTTGTGAAGAAGAAAGATGGAGGCCTACGCCCTTGCTTGGATTTCCGCGAACTTAATCGGATTACTGTTCGAGATCCGTATCCACTCCCTCTTATTCCTGATCTCTTCAATCAAATTGTTGGCGCCAAATGGTTTTCTAAATTGGATCTCAGGGGGGCGTATAATCTGATTAGGATAAAAGAGGGGATGAGTGGAAAACGGCGTTTAACACGCCGGAGGGACATTATGAGAACCTAGTCATGCCTTTTGGTCTGACTACTGCACCAGCAGTATTCCAACATTTTGTTAATGACATTTTTCATCACCTTGTGGGGCTGTTTGTGGTTGTATATTTGGACGACATTTTAATTTACTCGCCAGATCTTGTGTCTCATCAGGAGCATGTGAGACAGGTGTTGCAGATCTTGCGAGACAATAAATTATACGCCAAACTGGAGAAGTGTGTATTTGCCGTACAGGAACTTCAGTTTTTGGGTTTTTTGGTGTCAGCCTCCGGTTTCCGTATGGACCCTAAAAAGGTGAGAGCAGTGCTTGAATGGGATCAGCCAGGGGATCTTAAGGCTCTGCAGCGTTTTTTGGGGTTTGCTAACTACTACCGGAAATTTATTTGTAATTTCTCATCTGTCGTCAAACCTCTCACTGACATGACAAGAAAAGGGACGGATTTTTCTAAATGGTCGGACAAAGCTTGCGAAGCCTTTTCCTCTTTGAAGAAATGTTTTGCTTCGGCACCCGTTCTCATCCAACCAGATGCATCTCAGCCGTTCATTGTGGAGGTGGATGCGTCTGACGTAGGGGTGGGTGCTATATTGTCCCAGGGTCCGTCCCCTGGTAAATGGCATCCGTGCGCTTTCTTTTCTAAGAAATTGTCGTCCGCCGAAAGGAATTATGATATCGGCAATAGGGAACTTTTGGCCATTAAGTTAGCTTTTGAAGAATGGCGTCACTTTTTGGAGGGGGCAGTCCACCCGGTTACCGTTATTACTGATCACAAGAACCTGTTGTATTTGGAATCCGCTAAGCGTCTGAATTCCAGACAAGCTCGATGGTCGTTGTTTTTTACCAGGTTTAATTTTGTCGTCACTTATCGCCCGGGGTCTAAGAATGTAAAGGCTGATGCCTTGTCTCGCAGTTTCCCAGGGGCCGGGAAAACGGATGACCCGAGTCCTATCCTTCAGGAGGGGGTGGTAGTGTCGGCTGTATTTTCTGAGCTTGAGGAGGAGGTGTTAGAGGCTCAGGGGGACGCCCCTGCAGGACCTCCAGGGAGACTGTTTGTCCCAAATCTGTTGAGACAAAAGGTTATTGAGGCACATCATAATTCTGCTCTAGCAGGACATCCAGGGAGTAAGGCTACTTTAGATCTCCTTTCTCGCCGGTTTTGGTGGCCTTATGCTAATAAAGATGTTATAACTTTTGTCGCGTCATGTGGGGTGTGTGCTCGCTCTAAAACCCCTCATACCCGTCCGTCTGGGACCCTTTTACCCTTGAAACTTCCGGAGCGTCCATGGACTCTTTTATCTATGGACTTCATTACGGACCTTCCTCCGTCGTCAGGGAATACTGTCATACTGGTGGTTGTTGACAGGTTCAGTAAGATGGCACATTTCGTTGCTCTTCCTGCACTCCCTAATGCTAAAACTCTGGCGCAGGTGTTCATTAGGGAGATCGTTAGACTTCATGGGTTGCCTTCTGATGTGGTGTCAGATAGGGGGTCTCAGTTTGTGTCCAAATTTTGGAGGGCATTTTGTTTACGTCGGGGGATGCAATTGTCATTTTCCTCGGCTTTTCATCCGCAGACCAATGGTCAGACAGAGCGTCTGAATCAGAGCTTAGAGACATATCTCCGGTGTTTTGTCTCAGAGAACCAAGAGGACTGGTCTTCTTTCTTGCCTCTGGCAGAGTTCGCTCTTAACAACAGGCGGAGCGAGTCCACTGGTAAGTCCCCGTTTTTTGGGGCATATGGTTTTCATCCCCAGTTTTGTACTTTCAATGGGGGGGGCCCTTCTGGGGTTCCTGAGGAGGAGCGTTTCTCGTCGTCACTTGCTTCTGTGTGGAGAGGTGTATTGAATAATCTGAGTGCGATGGGGAACCGTTACAAACGTATGGCTGATAGGAGGAGAGTTTCTGGTCCAGATCTGAATGTGAACGATCTGGTATGGTTGTCTACCAGGAATATAAAACTTAAAGTGCCCTCATGGAAACTGGGTCCCAGATTCATCGGGCCGTACAGGATCAGTTCCATAATTAATCCTGTGGCATTTCGTCTGGACCTCCATCCTACGTTTAAAATTCATAATGTGTTCCACAAGTCATTACTTAAAAGGTATGTGGCACCAGTCATACCGTCACCTCTACCTCCTCCTCCTGTGTTGGTCAATGGTAACTTGGAATTTCAAGTATCAAAGATCATTGACTCACGTCTGAATCGCCGGTCCCTTCAGTACTTGGTGCATTGGAAGGGGTATGGTCCAGAGGAGAGGACGTGGGTCCCTGCGTCTGATGTTAACGCAGATCGTTTGGTTCGGACCTTCCACAGAACTCACCCGGGCAGGCCTGGCCCTGAGGGTCCGGAGGCCCCTCGTAGAAGGGGGGGTACTGTCATGTGTGCATTGCCATGAAGATCGTCGCGGTTGCACATTTTGACTTCTCACAGCTGAGCTGCTGTTTCTTTGTGTTTGGCAGCTAGGGAGTTAATTCTGTCTGTGCTCGGTGCTGGGACTGGGTGCAGTTTCTCCCGGCTCCAATTGATTATTTGTTGATTGGTTTCCTTTAAATTCCTGGTTGTCTGCTTGGGGAGTTGCCAGTGAAACCTTCATGCAGACCACAGATAGGAATGAATCTGTATAGACTTTAGTTGTGAGCTCCTTAGTTGTTCTAAGCTCAACTTGGTTAGAGTTTATTTCCCAGACCATTTATGTTCCTTTGGTGTTTGAGTGTGTATGCAAGCGAGTGTTATCCTGTCTGTCTTAAATGTCTAATCTGTGTATTTAGCTAAGATCAGCCCATATCCCTTTGGTGGTAGTCAGGATCCTTCTTAGGACTGATTACAGGGTTCAGGGTCTGATAGGAGACAGGGTTAGGTTGGAGACTTGGACCTCTGAACCATTATCAGTACCTCCAAGGTGAGGGATTAGTTAGGACCCCAGTTTAGGGTCAGGTTTGATCCCGGTCCACCTCTTTCCTGTTTCAGCTCATCAAGTCCTCAAGATTAACCCTGAGTTCAGCAGATATCGTGTCAGGTAAATCTATTCTATACTTACATGCTGATGTTGCTATACTAGTTGTTGTATAGAGTGTTGTTCCTGTATTAATAGTTTACTGACATTGTATACATATCATTAGACAGCGTGACACACAGGCATGGGATAAAAGACGGCCATACTCCGCAAACCATGCACGAGCACAGGCTCTGAATGCTGGCATTACAAAACTCCTGTCCCTTGAAATGCTGTCATTCAGGCTGGTGGAGACAGACAGTTTCCGTAACTGAATATCATTGTCAGTCCCACAATACAATGTGCCAAGCCGATTTCATTTCAGCAGGCAAGCCGTCCCTGGTCTGCAAAAGCATGTTGAGGGAAAAATTAAACATGCGCTACTAAACGCCCTCAGTAGCAAGGTCCACCTGACCACCGATGCGTGGACCAGTACCCATTGTTATGATCTGCTACAACCAGTAAGGAAAGAAGGGAATTCTGTCCCTACAATACAACTAAGCTGAATCCCTACGATGTAACGGGGAACCTGATCCTGCGACCAGACCCGCTAAAGTCCTCATCTAGTGTGAACGAAGACATATAGTTGCGAGGGAGTAATCCTTACAAGATCTAGGGACTGGGAGAAAAGGTGGACACCTCCTAACATAAATTGTAGCATGGATAATTAACCCCTTAATGTCCACTGACGTGCAGAGTCCGTCATGGCAAGGTGCCAGTTCCGGCACCAGGACGGACTCTGCACGTCATGGCTTTGATCTACCACTGCGTGTAAACACGCAGTGGTAGATCAGTGCCGACAGCTGTCACAGACAGCTGACAGGCACGGCAAGCGGTGCGGGGACCTTTGCCGTCGGTCCCCGCACCTACAGCGCTGTGCTTGGTCAGTCAATCTGACTGACCAAACACAGCAGCGATCGTGCAGGAGAAGCTGAAATTTCAGCTTCCCCAGCGCGATCAGTGCAGGAGCCGGCGCTGCAGTGGCCAGGCTTTCTGCACTGACAGCCAGGAGCGGAGCCCCCACCGCCCCTGGCTGTTAACCCCCTGACTGCTGCGATCCAGCGCGATCGCAGAGCTCAGGGGGGGAGGCAGAGGGTCGGGAGCTCCCTCTGCCTCAGATCGGCACCCTGCAATGTATTTGCAGGGGCCGATCTCTGCCTTGATGACCCGGGGGTTGTCATGACAACCTCCGGGTCATTTAGCTACGGGAAGCTGCTGTGATCATTGTCACAGCAGCTTCCACTATAGTTGCAATGCATTGCAATGCCAGAGCATTGCAATGCATTGTAACTGCAATAAAAAGTAAAAAAAGTGAAAGTCCCATAAAGGGACAAGTTAAAAAAAATCATTTTTTTAAAAAAATTGTAAAAAAAATATTAAAAAATAATTTAAAAAAATCCCCTAAAAAATACACATTTTTATGTAATAAAAAAAATAAAAAACAAAAAACATACACATGTTAGGTATCGCCACGTCCGTAAAAATCCCATTTATAAAAGTGTAACCCTATTAACCCCTTCAGTGAAAGCCGTAAAAAAAAAAACACAAAAAAGTAGTAAATTATACTTTTTCCAAGCGGTATCATTATACCGCTTGGAAAAAGTGCAATAACACGCGATCAAAAAGTCAGATATAAATAATCATGGTACCGCTGAAAACTTCATCTTGTCCCGCAAAAAACAAGCCGCTATACAACATCATCAGCAAAAAAATAAAAAAGTTATAGCTCGCGGAATAAACTGATGCAAAAATAATTATTTTTTCTATAAAATTTTTTATTGTGTAAAAAACGCCAAAACATAAAAAAAAAATATATAAATGAGGAATCGCCATAACCGTAGTGACCCGAAGAATAAAGCTGCTTTATCAATTTTACCACACACGGAACGGAGGAAAAAAAAAAAAAAAAAAAAACAATTCCTGAATTGCTGGTTTTTGTTCATTCTGATTCCACAAAAATCGGAATAGGAAACGATCAAAAAACGTTATGTGCCTGAATATGGTACCAATAAAACGTCAGCTCGTCCCGCAAAAAATAAGCCCACAGATAACTCTGTCGGCCGAAATATGGAAAAATTATAGCTCTCAAAATACGGCGATGCAAAAATTTCTTACAAAAAATTATTCCAAGAAAAAGCATCTTTTAGTGTGTGACAGAAGCTAAACATGAAAAAAGGGTGTAAATCTGGTATCGCTGTAATCGCACCGATCCGAGGAATAAAGTCGCCTAATCACTAATACCGCACGAGGAACGGCGTAAAAAAGAAAACCAATTCTTCACCTTTTGTGGATTTGTTCATTGTGCCTCCCAAAGATCGCAGTAAGGCGATCACAGTGGTTCCCCCCCACATATGGGGTATCAGCGTACTCAGGACAAAATGCACAATAGCTTTTGGGGTCCTATTTCTCCTGTTACCCTTATAAAAATAAAAATTTGGGGCAAAAAGGTAATTTTTGTGGAAAAAAATATGATTTTTTTATTTTCACGGCTCTACATTATAAACTTCTGTGAAGCCCTTGGGGGTTCAAAGTGCTGACCACACATCTAGATAAGTTCCTTGGGGGGTCTAGTTTGCAAAATGGGGTCATTTGTGGGGGGTTTTTACTGTTTAGGCACATCAGGGGCTCTCCAAGCGCGACATGACACCCGCAGACCATTCCATCAAAGTCTGCATTTAAAAACGGTGCTCCTTCCCTTCCGAGCTCTGCCATGCGTCAAAATAGTGGTTCCCCCCCACATATGGGATATCAGCGTACTCAGGACAAATTGCACAATAGCTTTTGGGGTCCTATTTCTCCTGTTACCCTTATAAAAATAAAAATTTGGGGGCAAAAAGATTATTTTTGTGGAAAAAATATGATATTTTTATTTTCACGGCTCTACGTTATAAACTTCTGTGAAGCACTTGGGGTTCAAAGTGCTCACCACACATCTAGATAAGTTCCTTGGGGGGTCTAGTTTCCAAAATGGAGTCACTTGTGGGGGGTTTCTACTGTTTAGGCACATCAGGGGCTCTCCAAACGTGACATGACACCCGCAGACCATTCCATCAAAATCTGCATTTGAAAAAGGAGCTCCTTCCCTTTCCAGCTCTGCCATGCGTCAAAATAGTGGTTTACCCCCACATATGGGGTATCAGCATACTCAGGACAAATTGCACAATAACTTTTGGGGTCCTGTTACCCTTTGGAAAATAACAATTGGGGGTGGAAAGATCATTTTTGTGGAAAAGATATGATTTTTTAATTTTACTGCTCTACGTTATAACCTTCTGTGAAGCCCTTGGGGGTTCAAAGCTTTCACCACACATCTAGATAAGTTCCTTGGGGGGTCTAGTTTCCAAAATGGGGTCACTTGTGGGGGGTTTCCACTGTTTAGGCACACAGGGACTCTCCAAATGGACATGGCGTCCAATCTCAATTCCAGCCAAAAAAGTCAAATGGCGCTGCTTCCCTTCCGAGCTCTGCCATGCACCCAAATAGTGGTTTACCCCCACATATGGGGTATCAGCGTACTCAGGACTAATTGCACAATAACTTTTGGGGTCCTTTTATCCTTTGGAAAATAAAAATTGGGATGAAAGATCATTTTTGTGGAAAAAAACATGATTTTTTAATTTTACGGCTCTACGTTATAACCTTCTGTGAAGCCCTTGGGGGTTAAAAGCTCTCACAACACATTTAGATAAGTTACTTGGGGGGTCTAGTTTCCAAAATGGGGTCACTTGTGGGGGGTTTTCCACTGTTTAGGCACACAGGGACTCTCCAAATGCGACATGGCGTCCAATCTCAATTCCAGCCAAAAAAGTCAAATGGCGCTGCTTCCCTTCCGAGCTCTGCCATGCGCCCAAATAGTGGTTTACCCCACACATATGGGGTATCGATGTACTCAGAAAAAATTGTACAACAAAATTGTGGTTCATTTTCTACTGATACCCTTGACAAAATTTTAAAAAATTGTGTCAAAAGAAAAATTTTGGGAAAAAAAGTTAAATGTTAATTTTTTCCTTCCACATTGCTTCAATTCTTGTGAAGTACCTAAAGGGTTAATAACTTCTTGAATGTGGCTTTGAACACGTTGAGGGGTGCAGTTTTTAGAATGGTGTCACTTTTGGGTATTTTCTGTCATATTGACCCCTCAAATTCACTTCAAATGTGAGGTGGCCCCTAAAAAAAATGATTTTGTAAATTTTGTTGGAAAAATGAGAAATTGCTGGTCAACTTTTAACACTTATAACTTCCTAACAAAAAAAAATTTTGGTTCCAAAATTGTGCTGATGTAAAGTAGACATGTGGGAAATGTTATTTATTAACTAATTTTTGTGACATATCTCTCTGATTTAATGGCATAAAAATTAAAAGTTTGAAAATTGCAAAATTTTCAAATTTTGCCATATTTCCGTTTTTTTCATAAATAAACGCAAGTTATATTGAAGAAATTTTACCACTATCATGAAGTACAATATGTCTCGAGAAAACAATCTCAGAATCGCCAAGATCCGTTGAAGCGTTCCAGAGTTATAACCTCATAAAGAGACAGTGGTCAGAAATGTAAAAATTGGCCTGGTCTTTAACCTACAAAATGGCTTGGTCGTTAAGGGGTTAAACAGAAAAATAAATACTTTGCGATCCTAACATCAAGCAAAACTGACAGATTAAGGTACCTAAGCACCCGGCTAGCTTAACAGTAGATAATACAATGAAGTCAAGCAAAGCCAGAAGGGCGGAGCCAGACTAAGTAGGGAAAAAAGGTCATGTGACCAGCAAACTGAAACAAAACCTAACAAGAGGGTTCTAACACCCATGGCCAGGGACAATACCTTTCCCTCACTGCCCATTGGGTCAATGTTGTGTAGCCGGGTACTGATCTTGCGAGTGGCGCTGTACGTGTTCTGCCAACTCCAAGGATTGCAGGAATCAAGTCTGTACACATTGATTCCTCCTCCTACTCCAGTTCCTCAGAATCATCGCTGCAGGAGCCGTCACGGTCTACCTCCACATGGACCCGTGAACGTTTACCTGTTGCGACCGATATGAGCACAGCTGTGTTCAAATGTCAACAGGCCGTTCTGAAATTAATTTCCATGGGGAATCTTAGCCACACAGCGCAGGAGCTCTATAATGCCATAAAGCAGGAGAGCGACGTGTGGTTTTTGGAAGCGAATCTACAGGCAGGCTTGGTAGTGTGTGACAATGGCCGAAATCTGGTGGCAGCTCTGGGCCTTGGCAACCTCACTCACATACCTTGTCTGTCATATATGCTCAACTTGGTCGTGCAGAGTTTTTTGAGGGACTATCCAGATCTTGATGCACTGCTGCACAAGGTCCGCCTAGAGTGCGCTCACTTGCGACGTTCCAGCATGGCCTGATCGCTGATTGCAGCTCTGCAACGCAGATTTCGCCTTCATGAACATCGCATCATATGTGACGTACCCACCAGGTGGAATTCCTCGTTACATATGTTGGAGCGGTTGTGTGAGCAGCAGCCAACAGTAATGGAGTATCAGCTGCATCAGGCGCAATCAACTCGCAATTTGCGCCGTTCACACTTCACCACTACTGAGTGGGCCTCTATAATAAGAATAATAATAATATTCTTTATTTATATAGCGCCATAATATTCCGCAGTGCTTTACAGTTTAACAGTTTCAAAACACAAGTCATAAGTAACAACGTTAACAATACAATAATTAAAGCAAAATCAGCCGCCCCTGCTGGTGAAAGCTTACAATCTACAATGAGGTGGGGGAAATACAAAGTACAGGTGTTTATATACAATGGTGTTTTTACAATGATGGTCCAGCCATTTTAAGGGAGTGAGGGATGCATGGAGATAGTGAATGGGCTACACACACAGACTTACACATAGAATGACTTTCATTAGTGAATGTGATAGGCCACTGTGAACAAATGTGTTTTGAGGGAGCGCCTGAAACCATCCAAATTGCGGATAGTCCTAATTTCTTGGGGTAGAGCATTCCAGAGGATTGGCGCAGCGCGGGAGAAGTCTTGGAGTTGGGAGTGGGAGGTACGGATTAGTGCAGAGGTTAGTCGAAGGTCGTTTGCAGAGTGCAGCAGTCGGTTAGGCCGATAAATATAAATGAGGGAGGAGATGTAGGGGGGTGCTGCACTGTGGAGAGCTTTGTTGGTGAGAACCAGTAATTAGAATTGGATCCTATAATGAATGGGCAGCCAGTGTAATGAGTGGCGAAGGACTCTATGAAGGACATCTGCCACGTTTTGCGTGCGTTTGATGAGTCAACGCCGATGGCGAGTGCAGATGATGCACTAGTCAGCCTGACTGTCCCCCTTATCTGCCTGCTTCAAAAAACACTGCAAGCAATAAGGCATGAGGTTTTGGAAGAGGTGGAGGATGAGGAGTCACAAATTCCATCACCTTCTGGACAGTCAGCGCAACGTGGTTCCTCACAAAGGGCTGGAGGACTTTCAAAGTACCATGCTGTATCAACAATTGAACCTCCAGAGTCGCTGTCTATATTTTCATAACCATTCCAAACTTTTAATGTATTTACAAAGCACATAATGTACAGTTTTTGTCTATCCTTTTGTAATGCTATTGTGTTTCCATAAACTGATGTTACAGAATTATGATACAATGTTTTTAAATTTTGAGTTTTAAATTTTGAAAATTTTTATGTATTTGAAGGACTTTGTGAGGAGGATGAGGAGGAATCAATGGAGGAGGAAGACATCGCTCCAGAGGGAGGTAGACAATGCTCTAGTCAGTATGTAGACCAAGGGTGGGGTGATGCACAGCAGGCAGAGATGACGCCTCTCGCAGGGGACAACGTTTCTTGGCCAGTTGGGAGTCTGCAGCACATGGTTGATTTCATGCTGCAGTGCCTGAGAAACGACCGCCGCATCGAACACATTCACACCACGTCTGATTATTGGGTGTACACCCTCCTAGACCCTCACTACCGGGACAACTTACAAAGCCTCATCACACCGTTGAACCGGGAGCGTAAAATGCGGAAGTACCAAGACACACTGGTGCAATCCATAATGTTCTCCATTCCAGCCGAGAGCGCTGCTGCTACTGCTTTACAAAGCAGCTCTGTGCGTCGAGGCAGTGGAGACAGCTCTGCAACAAGAGGGAGCACAAGCAGCGCCTCTGCACAGGGCAAGAACAGTATGTTCCAAATGTGGCGAAGTTTTGTGGCAGCGCCACCAATGTCTACACCATCCGAGACGGCTCCAGTCAGCAGGAGGCAACATTTCCGTAAGATGGTGACAGACTACATGTCTTGCCCTCTCAGTGTACTCCCAGATGGCTCTTCTCCATTCAAGTTTTGTGTCTCTAAGCTGGATACATGGCCAGAGCTTAGCCAGTATGCATTGGAGGTGCTGGCTTGCCCTGCTGCCAGTGTATTATCGGAGCGCGTCTTTACTGCTGCAGGTGGTGTACTAACAGACCGTTGCATGCGACTATCCTCTGATAATGTAGAACGGCTTACTTTTCTGAAAATGAACTAGGCATGGATCTCGCCTGAATTTGCCTGTCCGGTTTCAGATTAACTAACTGGTTGGCAACGTTTTCCATGTCTCCTGTTATGTTCATCTTTCTACCACCTGAGCTATACTCCCTGGGCTACAACACTGCCAGTTGCTGCTCAGAAGTGTCGTGTCCACAGACCAATACACAAGCTATAGTGATAGCGTGACACACAGGCATGGGATAAAAGACGGCCATACTCCGCAAACCATGCACGAGCACAGGCTCTGAATGCTGGCATTACAAAACTCCTGTCCCTTGAAATGCTGTCATTCAGGCTGGTGGAGACAGACAGTTTCCGTAACTGAATATCATTGTCAGTCCCACAATACAATGTGCCAAGCCGATTTCATTTCAGCAGGCAAGCCGTCCCTGGTCTGCAAAAGCATGTTGAGGGAAAAATTAAACATGCGCTACTAAACGCCCTCAGTAGCAAGGTCCACCTGACCACCGATGCGTGGACCAGTACCCATTGTTATGATCTGCTACAACCAGTAAGGAAAGAAGGGAATTCTGTCCCTACAATACAACTAAGCTGAATCCCTACGATGTAACGGGGAACCTGATCCTGCGACCAGACCCGCTAAAGTCCTCATCTAGTGTGAACGAAGACATATAGTTGCGAGGGAGTAATCCCTACAAGATCTAGGGACTGGGAGAAAAGGTGGACACCTCCTAACATAAATTGTAGCATGGATAATTAACCCCTTAATGTCCACTGACGTGCAGAGTCCGTCATGGCAAGGTGCCAGTTCCGGCACCAGGACGGACTCTGCACGTCATGGCTTTGATCTACCACTGCGTGTAAACACGCAGTGGTAGATCAGTGCCGACAGCTGTCACAGACAGCTGACAGGCACGGCAAGCGGTGCGGGGACCTTTGCCGTCGGTCCCCGCACCTACAGCGCTGTGCTTGGTCAGTCAATCTGACTGACCAAACACAGCAGCGATCGTGCAGGAGAAGCTGAAATTTCAGCTTCCCCAGCGCGATCAGTGCAGGAGCCGGCGCTGCAGTGGCCAGGCTTCCTGCACTGACAGCCAGGAGCGGAGCCCCCACCGCCCCTGGCTGTTAACCCCCTGACTGCTGCGATCCAGCGCGATCGCAGAGCTCAGGGGGGGAGGCAGAGGGTCGGGAGCTCCCTCTGCCTCAGATCGGCACCCTGCAATGTATTTGCAGGGGCCGATCTCTGCCTTGATGACCCGGGGGTTGTCATGACAACCTCCGGGTCATTTAGCTACGGGAAGCTGCTGTGATCATTGTCACAGCAGCTTCCACTATAGTTGCAATGCATTGCAATGCCAGAGCATTGCAATGCATTGTAACTGCAATAAAAAGTAAAAAAAGTGAAAGTCCCATAAAGGGACAAGTTAAAAAAAAATCATTTTTTTAAAAAAATTGTAAAAAAAATATTAAAAAATAATTTAAAAAAATCCCCTAAAAAATACACATTTTTATGTAATAAAAAAAATAAAAAACAAAAAACATACACATGTTAGGTATCGCCACGTCCGTAAAAATCCCATTTATAAAAGTGTAACCCTAATTAACCCCTTCAGTGAAAGCCGTAAAAAAAAAAAACACAAAAAAGTAGTAAATTATACTTTTTCCAAGCGGTATCATTATACCGCTTGGAAAAAGTGCAATAACACGCGATCAAAAAGTCAGATATAAATAATCATGGTACCGCTGAAAACTTCATCTTGTCCCGCAAAAAACAAGCCGCTATACAACATCATCAGCAAAAAAATAAAAAAGTTATAGCTCGCGGAATAAACTGATGCAAAAATAATTATTTTTTCTATAAAATTTTTTATTGTGTAAAAAACGCCAAAACATAAAAAAAAAAATATATAAATGAGGAATCGCCGTAACCGTAGTGACCCGAAGAATAAAGCTGCTTTATCAATTTTACCACACACGGAACGGAGGAAAAAAACAATTCCTGAATTGCTGGTTTTTGTTTATTCTGATTCCACAAAAATCGGAATAGGAAACGATCAAAAAACGTTATGTGCCTGAATATGGTACCAATAGAAACGTCAGCTCGTCCCGCAAAAAATAAGCCCACAGATAACTCTGTCGGCCGAAATATGGAAAAATTATAGCTCTCAAAATACGGCGATGCAAAAATTTCTTACAAAAAATTATTCCAAGAAAAAGCATCTTTTAGTGTGTGACAGAAGCTAAACATGAAAAAAGGGTGTAAATCTGGTATCGCTGTAATCGCACCGATCCGAGGAATAAAGTCGCCTAATCACTAATACCGCACGAGGAACGGCGTAAAAAAGAAAACCAATTCTTCACCTTTTGTGGATTTGTTCATTGTGCCTCCCAAAGATCGCAGTAAGGCGATCACAGTGGTTCCCCCCCACATATGGGGTATCAGCGTACTCAGGACAAAATGCACAATAGCTTTTGGGGTCCTATTTCTCCTGTTACCCTTATAAAAATAAAAATTTGGGGCAAAAAGGTAATTTTTGTGGAAAAAAAATATGATTTTTTTATTTTCACGGCTCTACATTATAAACTTCTGTGAAGCCCTTGGGGGTTCAAAGTGCTGACCACACATCTAGATAAGTTCCTTGGGGGGTCTAGTTTGCAAAATGGGGTCATTTGTGGGGGGTTTCTACTGTTTAGGCACATCAGGGGCTCTCCAAGCGCGACATGACACCCGCAGACCATTCCATCAAAGTCTGCATTTAAAAACGGTGCTCCTTCCCTTCCGAGCTCTGCCATGCGTCAAAATAGTGGTTCCCCCCCACATATGGGATATCAGCGTACTCAGGACAAATTGCACAATAGCTTTTGGGGTCCTATTTCTCCTGTTACCCTTAGAAAAATAAAAATTTGGGGCAAAAAGGTAATTTTTGTGGAAAAAAATATGATTTTTTTATTTTCACGGCTCTACATTATAAACTTCTGTGAAGCCCTTGGGGGTTCAAAGTGCTGACCACACATCTAGATAAGTTCCTTGGGGGGGTCTAGTTTGCAAAATGGGGTCATTTGTGGGGGGTTTCTACTGTTTAGGCACATCAGGGGCTCTCCAAGCGCGACATGACACCCGCAGACTATTCCATCAAAGTCTGCATTTAAAAACGGTGCTCCTTCCCTTCCGAGCTCTGCCATGCGTCAAAATAGTGGTTCCCCCCACATATGGGATATCAGCGTACTCAGGACAAATTGCACAATAGCTTTTGGGGTCCTATTTCTCCTGTTACCCTTATAAAAATAAAAATTTGGGGGCAAAAAGATTATTTTTGTGGAAAAAATATGATATTTTTATTTTCACGGCTCTACGTTATAAACTTCTGTGAAGCACTTGGGGGTTCAAAGTGCTCACCACACATCTAGATAAGTTCCTTGGGGGGTCTAGTTTCCAAAATGGAGTCACTTGTGGGGGGTTTCTACTGTTTAGGCACATCAGGGGCTCTCCAAACGTGACATGACACCCGCAGACCATTCCATCAAAATCTGCATTTGAAAAAGGAGCTCCTTCCATTTCCAGCTCTGCCATGCGTCAAAATAGTGGTTTACCCCCACATATGGGGTATCAGCATACTCAGGACAAATTGCACAATAACTTTTGGGGTCCTGTTACCCTTTGGAAAATAACAATTGGGGGTGGAAAGATCATTTTTGTGGAAAAGATATGATTTTTTAATTTTACTGCTCTACGTTATAACCTTCTGTGAAGCCCTTGGGGGTTCAAAGCTTTCACCACACATCTAGATAAGTTCCTTGGGGGGTCTAGTTTCCAAAATGGGGTCACTTGTGGGGGGTTTCCACTGTTTAGGCACACAGGGACTCTCCAAATGCGACATGGCGTCCAATCTCAATTCCAGCCAAAAAAGTCAAATGGCGCTGCTTCCCTTCCGAGCTCTGCCATGCACCCAAATAGTGGTTTACCCCCACATATGGGGTATCAGCGTACTCAAGACTAATTGCACAATAACTTTTGGGGTCCTATTATCCTTTGGAAAATAAAAATTGGGATGAATAGATCATTTTTGTGGAAAAAACATGATTTTTTAATTTTACGGCTCTACGTTATAACCTTCTGTGAAGCCCTTGGGGGTTAAAAGCTCTCACAACACATTTAGATAAGTTACTTGGGGGGTCTAGTTTCCAAAATGGGGTCACTTGTGGGGGGTTTCCACTGTTTAGGCACACAGGGACTCTCCAAATGCGACATGGCGTCCAATCTCAATTCCAGCCAAAAAAGTCAAATGGCGCTGCTTCCCTTCCGAGCTCTGCCATGCGCCCAAATAGTGGTTTACCCCCACATATGGGGTATCGATGTACTCAGAAGAAATTGTACAACAAACATTGTGGTTCATTTTCTACTGATACCCTTGACAAAATTTTAAAAAATTGTGTCAAAAGAAAAATTTTGGGAAAAAAAGTTAAATGTTAATTTTTTCCTTCCACATTGCTTCAATTCTTGTGAAGTACCTAAAGGGTTAATAAGCTTCTTGAATGTGGCTTTGAACACGTTGAGGGGTGCAGTTTTTAGAATGGTGTCACTTTTGGGTATTTTCTGTCATATTGACCCCTCAAATTCACTTCAAATGTGAGGTGGCCCCTAAAAAAAATGATTTTGTAAATTTTGTTGGAAAAATGAGAAATTGCTGGTCAACTTTTAACACTTATAACTTCCTAACAAAAAAAAATTTTGGTTCCAAAATTGTGCTGATGTAAAGTAGACATGTGGGAAATGTTATTTATTAACTAATTTTTGTGACATATCTCTCTGATTTAATGGCATAAAAATTAAAAGTTTGAAAATTGCAAAATTTTCAAAATTTTTGCCATATTTCCGTTTTTTTCATAAATAAACGCAAGTTATATTGAAGAAATTTTACCACTATCATGAAGTACAATATGTCTCGAGAAAACAATCTCAGAATCGCCAAGATCCGTTGAAGCGTTCCAGAGTTATAACCTCATAAAGAGACAGTGGTCAGAAATGTAAAAATTGGCCTGGTCTTTAACCTACAAAATGGCTTGGTCGTTAAGGGGTTAAACAGAAAAATAAATACTTTGCGATCCTAACATCAAGCAAAACTGACAGATTAAGGCACCTAAGCACCCGGCTAGCTTAACAGTAGATAATACAATGAAGTCAAGCAAAGCCAGAAGGGCGGAGCCAGACTAAGTAGGGAAAAAAGGTCATGTGACCAGCAAACTGAAACAAAACCTAACAAGAGGGTTCTAACACCCATGGCCAGGGACAATACCTTTCCCTCACTGCCCATTGGGTCAATGTTGTGTGGCCGGGTACTGATCTTGCGAGTGGCGCTGTACGTGTTCTGCCAACTCCAAGGATTGCAGGAATCAAGTCTGTACACATTGATTCCTCCTCCTACTCCAGTTCCTCAGAATCATCGCTGCAGGAGCCGTCACGGTCTACCTCCACATGGACCCGTGAACGTTTACCTGTTGCGACCGATATGAGCACAGCTGTGTTCAAATGTCAACAGGCCGTTCTGAAATTAATTTCCATGGGGAATCTTAGCCACACAGCGCAGGAGCTCTATAATGCCATAAAGCAGGAGAGCGACGTGTGGTTTTTGGAAGCGAATCTACAGGCAGGCTTGGTAGTGTGTGACAATGGCCGAAATCTGGTGGCAGCTCTGGGCCTTGGCAACCTCACTCACATACCTTGTCTGTCATATATGCTCAACTTGGTCGTGCAGAGTTTTTTTGAGGGACTATCCAGATCTTGATGCACTGCTGCACAAGGTCCGCCTAGAGTGCGCTCACTTGCGACGTTCCAGCATGGCCTGATCGCTGATTGCAGCTCTGCAACGCAGATTTCACCTTCATGAACATCGCATCATATGTGACGTACCCACCAGGTGGAATTCCTCGTTACATATGTTGGAGCGGTTGTGTGAGCAGCAGCCAACAGTAATGGAGTATCAGCTGCATCAGGCGCAATCAACTCGCAATTTGCGCCGTTCACACTTCACCACTACTGAGTGGGCCTCTATAATAAGAATAATAATAATATTCTTTATTTATATAGCGCCATAATATTCCGCAGTGCTTTACAGTTTAACAGTTTCAAAACACAAGTCATAAGTAACAACGTTAACAATACAATAATTAAAGCAAAATCAGCCGCCCCTGCTGGTGAAAGCTTACAATCTACAATGAGGTGGGGGAAATACAAAGTACAGGTGTTTATATACAATGGTGTTTTTACAATGATGGTCCAGCCATTTTAAGGGAGTGAGGGATGCATGGAGATAGTGAATGGGCTACACACACAGACTTACACATAGAATGACTTTCATTAGTGAATGTGATAGGCCACTGTGAACAAATGTGTTTTGAGGGAGTGCCTGAAACCATCCAAATTGCGGATAGTCCTAATTTCTTGGGGTAGAGCATTCCAGAGGATTGGCGCAGCGCGGGAGAAGTCTTGGAGTTGGGAGTGGGAGGTACGGATTAGTGCAGAGGTTAGTCGAAGGTCGTTTGCAGAGTGCAGCAGTCGGTTAGGCCGATAAATATAAATGAGGGAGGAGATGTAGGGGGGTGCTGCACTGTGGAGAGCTTTGTTGGTGAGAACCAGTAATTAGAATTGGATCCTATAATGAATGGGCAGCCAGTGTAATGAGTGGCGAAGGACTCTATGAAGGACATCTGCCACGTTTTGCGTGCGTTTGATGAGTCAACGCCGATGGCGAGTGCAGATGATGCACTAGTCAGCCTGACTGTCCCCCTTATCTGCCTGCTTCAAAAAACACTGCAAGCAATAAGGCATGAGGTTTTGGAAGAGGTGGAGGATGAGGAGTCACAAATTCCATCACCTTCTGGACAGTCAGCGCAACGTGGTTCCTCACAAAGGGCTGGAGGACTTTCAAAGTACCATGCTGTATCAACAATTGAACCTCCAGAGTCGCTGTCTATATTTTCATAACCATTCCAAACTTTTAATGTATTTACAAAGCACATAATGTACAGTTTTTGTCTATCCTTTTGTAATGCTATTGTGTTTCCATAAACTGATGTTACAGAATTATGATACAATGTTTTTAAATTTTGAGTTTTAAATTTTGAAAATTTTTATGTATTTGAAGGACTTTGTGAGGAGGATGAGGAGGAATCAATGGAGGAGGAAGACATCGCTCCAGAGGGAGGTAGACAATGCTCTAGTCAGTATGTAGACCAAGGGTGGGGTGATGCACAGCAGGCAGAGATGACGCCTCTCGCAGGGGACAACGTTTCTTGGCCAGTTGGGAGTCTGCAGCACATGGTTGATTTCATGCTGCAGTGCCTGAGAAACGACCGCCGCATCGAACACATTCACACCACGTCTGATTATTGGGTGTACACCCTCCTAGACCCTCACTACCGGGACAACTTACAAAGCCTCATCACACCGTTGAACCGGGAGCGTAAAATGCGGAAGTACCAAGACACACTGGTGCAATCCATAATGTTCTCCATTCCAGCCGAGAGCGCTGCTGCTACTGCTTTACAAAGCAGCTCTGTGCGTCGAGGCAGTGGAGACAGCTCTGCAACAAGAGGGAGCACAAGCAGCGCCTCTGCACAGGGCAAGAACAGTATGTTCCAAATGTGGCGAAGTTTTGTGGCAGCGCCACCAATGTCTACACCATCCGAGACGGCTCCAGTCAGCAGGAGGCAACATTTCCGTAAGATGGTGACAGACTACATGTCTTGCCATCTCAGTGTACTCCCAGATGGCTCTTCTCCATTCAAGTTTTGTGTCTCTAAGCTGGATACATGGCCAGAGCTTAGCCAGTATGCATTGGAGGTGCTGGCTTGCCCTGCTGCCAGTGTATTATCGGAGCGCGTCTTTACTGCTGCAGGTGGTGTACTAACAGACCGTTGCATGCGACTATCCTCTGATAATGTAGAACGGCTTACTTTTCTGAAAATGAACTAGGCATGGATCTCGCCTGAATTTGCCTGTCCGGTTTCAGATTAACTAACTGGTTGGCAACGTTTTCCATGTCTCCTGTTATGTTCATCTTTCTACCACCTGAGCTATACTCCCTGGGCTACAACACTGCCAGTTGCTGCTCAGAAGTGTCGTGTCCACAGACCAATACACAAGCTATAGTGATAGCGTGACACACAGGCATGGGATAAAAGACGGCCATACTCCGCAAACCATGCACGAGCACAGGCTCTGAATGCTGGCATTACAAAACTCCTGTCCCTTGAAATGCTGTCATTCAGGCTGGTGGAGACAGACAGTTTCCGTAACTGAATATCATTGTCAGTCCCACAATACAATGTGCCAAGCCGATTTCATTTCAGCAGGCAAGCCGTCCCTGGTCTGCAAAAGCATGTTGAGGGAAAAATTAAACATGCGCTACTAAACGCCCTCAGTAGCAAGGTCCACCTGACCACCGATGCGTGGACCAGTACCCATTGTTATGATCTGCTACAACCAGTAAGGAAAGAAGGGAATTCTGTCCCTACAATACAACTAAGCTGAATCCCTACGATGTAACGGGGAACCTGATCCTGCGACCAGACCCGCTAAAGTCCTCATCTAGTGTGAACGAAGACATATAGTTGCGAGGGAGTAATCCCTACAAGATCTAGGGACTGGGAGAAAAGGTGGACACCTCCTAACATAAATTGTAGCATGGATAATTAACCCCTTAATGTCCACTGACGTGCAGAGTCCGTCATGGCAAGGTGCCAGTTCCGGCACCAGGACGGACTCTGCACGTCATGGCTTTGATCTACCACTGCGTGTAAACACGCAGTGGTAGATCAGTGCCGACAGCTGTCACAGACAGCTGACAGGCACGGCAAGCGGTGCGGGGACCTTTGCCGTCGGTCCCCGCACCTACAGCGCTGTGCTTGGTCAGTCAATCTGACTGACCAAACACAGCAGCGATCGTGCAGGAGAAGCTGAAATTTCAGCTTCCCCAGCGCGATCAGTGCAGGAGCCGGCGCTGCAGTGGCCAGGCTTCCTGCACTGACAGCCAGGAGCGGAGCCCCCACCGCCCCTGGCTGTTAACCCCCTGACTGCTGCGATCCAGCGCGATCGCAGAGCTCAGGGGGGGAGGCAGAGGGTCGGGAGCTCCCTCTGCCTCAGATCGGCACCCTGCAATGTATTTGCAGGGGCCGATCTCTGCCTTGATGACCCGGGGGTTGTCATGACAACCTCCGGGTCATTTAGCTACGGGAAGCTGCTGTGATCATTGTCACAGCAGCTTCCACTATAGTTGCAATGCATTGCAATGCCAGAGCATTGCAATGCATTGTAACTGCAATAAAAAGTAAAAAAAGTGAAAGTCCCATAAAGGGACAAGTTAAAAAAAAATCATTTTTTTAAAAAAATTGTAAAAAAAATATTAAAAAATAATTAAAAAAAATCCCCTAAAAAATACACATTTTTATGTAATAAAAAAAATAAAAAACAAAAAACATACACATGTTAGGTATCGCCACGTCCGTAAAAATCCCATTTATAAAAGTGTAACCCTAATTAACCCCTTCAGTGAAAGCCGTAAAAAAAAAAAACACAAAAAAGTAGTAAATTATACTTTTTCCAAGCGGTATCATTATACCGCTTGGAAAAAGTGCAATAACACGCGATCAAAAAGTCAGATATAAATAATCATGGTACCGCTGAAAACTTCATCTTGTCCCGCAAAAAACAAGCCGCTATACAACATCATCAGCAAAAAAATAAAAAAGTTATAGCTCGCGGAATAAACTGATGCAAAAATAATTATTTTTTCTATAAAATTTTTTATTGTGTAAAAAACGCCAAAACATAAAAAAAAAATATATAAATGAGGAATCGCCGTAACCGTAGTGACCCGAAGAATAAAGCTGCTTTATCAATTTTACCACACACGGAACGGAGGAAAAAAACAATTCCTGAATTGCTGGTTTTTGTTTATTCTGATTCCACAAAAATCGGAATAGGAAACGATCAAAAAACGTTATGTGCCTGAATATGGTACCAATAGAAACGTCAGCTCGTCCCGCAAAAAATAAGCCCACAGATAACTCTGTCGGCCGAAATATGGAAAAATTATAGCTCTCAAAATACGGCGATGCAAAAATTTCTTACAAAAATTATTCCAAGAAAAAGCATCTTTTAGTGTGTGACAGAAGCTAAACATGAAAAAAGGGTGTAAATCTGGTATCGCTGTAATAGCACCGATCCGAGGAATAAAGTCGCCTAATCACTAATACCGCACGAGGAACGGCGTAAAAAAGAAAACCAATTCTTCACCTTTTGTGGATTTGTTCATTGTGCCTCCCAAAGATCGCAGTAAGGCGATCACAGTGGTTCCCCCCCACATATGGGGTATCAGCGTACTCAGGACAAAATGCACAATAGCTTTTGGGGTCCTATTTCTCCTGTTACCCTTATAAAAATAAAAATTTGGGGCAAAAAGGTAATTTTTGTGGAAAAAAAATATGATTTTTTTATTTTCACGGCTCTACATTATAAACTTCTGTGAAGCCCTTGGGGGTTCAAAGTGCTGACCACACATCTAGATAAGTTCCTTGGGGGGTCTAGTTTGCAAAATGGGGTCATTTGTGGGGGGTTTCTACTGTTTAGGCACATCAGGGGCTCTCCAAGCGCGACATGACACCCGCAGACCATTCCATCAAAGTCTGCATTTAAAAACGGTGCTCCTTCCCTTCCGAGCTCTGCCATGCGTCAAAATAGTGGTTCCCCCCCACATATGGGATATCAGCGTACTCAGGACAAATTGCACAATAGCTTTTGGGGTCCTATTTCTCCTGTTACCCTTAGAAAAATAAAAATTTGGGGCAAAAAGGTAATTTTTGTGGAAAAAAATATGATTTTTTTATTTTCACGGCTCTACATTATAAACTTCTGTGAAGCCCTTGGGGGTTCAAAGTGCTGACCACACATCTAGATAAGTTCCTTGGGGGGTCTAGTTTGCAAAATGGGGTCATTTGTGGGGGTTTCTACTGTTTAGGCACATCAGGGGCTCTCCAAGCGCGACATGACACCCGCAGACTATTCCATCAAAGTCTGCATTTAAAAACGGTGCTCCTTCCCTTCCGAGCTCTGCCATGCGTCAAAATAGTGGTTCCCCCCCACATATGGGATATCAGCGTACTCAGGACAAATTGCACAATAGCTTTTGGGGTCCTATTTCTCCTGTTACCCTTATAAAAATAAAAATTTGGGGGCAAAAAGATTATTTTTGTGGAAAAAATATGATATTTTTATTTTCACGGCTCTACGTTATAAACTTCTGTGAAGCACTTGGGGGTTCAAAGTGCTCACCACACATCTAGATAAGTTCCTTGGGGGGTCTAGTTTCCAAAATGGAGTCACTTGTGGGGGGTTTCTACTGTTTAGGCACATCAGGGGCTCTCCAAACGTGACATGACACCCGCAGACCATTCCATCAAAATCTGCATTTGAAAAAGGAGCTCCTTCCATTTCCAGCTCTGCCATGCGTCAAAATAGTGGTTTACCCCCACATATGGGGTATCAGCATACTCAGGACAAATTGCACAATAACTTTTGGGGTCCTGTTACCCTTTGGAAAATAACAATTGGGGGTGGAAAGATCATTTTTGTGGAAAAGATATGATTTTTTAATTTTACTGCTCTACGTTATAACCTTCTGTGAAGCCCTTGGGGGTTCAAAGCTTTCACCACACATCTAGATAAGTTCCTTGGGGGGGTCTAGTTTCCAAAATGGGGTCACTTGTGGGGGGTTTCCACTGTTTAGGCACACAGGGACTCTCCAAATGCGACATGGCGTCCAATCTCAATTCCAGCCAAAAAAGTCAAATGGCGCTGCTTCCCTTCCGAGCTCTGCCATGCACCCAAATAGTGGTTTACCCCCACATATGGGGTATCAGCGTACTCAGGACTAATTGCACAATAACTTTTGGGGTCCTATTATCCTTTGGAAAATAAAAATTGGGATGAATAGATCATTTTTGTGGAAAAAACATGATTTTTTAATTTTACGGCTCTACGTTATAACCTTCTGTGAAGCCCTTGGGGGTTAAAAGCTCTCACAACACATTTAGATAAGTTACTTGGGGGGTCTAGTTTCCAAAATGGGGTCACTTGTGGGGGGTTTCCACTGTTTAGGCACACAGGGACTCTCCAAATGCGACATGGCGTCCAATCTCAATTCCAGCCAAAAATGTCAAATGGCGCTGCTTCCCTTCCGAGCTCTGCCATGCGCCCAAATAGTGGTTTACCCCCACATATGGGGTATCGATGTACTCAGAAGAAATTGTACAACAAACATTGTGGTTCATTTTCTACTGATACCCTTGACAAAATTTTAAAAAATTGTGTCAAAAGAAAAATTTTGGGAAAAAAAGTTAAATGTTAATTTTTTCCTTCCACATTGCTTCAATTCTTGTGAAGTACCTAAAGGGTTAATAAGCTTCTTGAATGTGGCTTTGAACACGTTGAGGGGTGCAGTTTTTAGAATGGTGTCACTTTTGGGTATTTTCTGTCATATCGAACCCTCAAATTCACTTCAAATGTGAGGTGGCCCCTAAAAAAAATGATTTTGTAAATTTTGTTGGAAAAATGAGAAATTGCTGGTCAACTTTTAACACTTATAACTTCCTAACAAAAAAAAATTTTGGTTCCAAAATTGTGCTGATGTAAAGTAGACATGTGGGAAATGTTATTTATTAACTAATTTTTGTGACATATCTCTCTGATTTAATGGCATAAAAATTAAAAGTTTGAAAATTGCAAAATTTTCAAAATTTTTGCCATATTTCCGTTTTTTTCATAAATAAACGCAAGTTATATTGAAGAAATTTTACCACTATCATGAAGTACAATATGTCTCGAGAAAACAATCTCAGAATCGCCAAGATCCGTTGAAGCGTTCCAGAGTTATAACCTCATAAAGAGACAGTGGTCAGAAATGTAAAAATTGGCCTGGTCTTTAACCTACAAAATGGCTTGGTCGTTAAGGGGTTAAACAGAAAAATAAATACTTTGCGATCCTAACATCAAGCAAAACTGACAGATTAAGGCACCTAAGCACCCGGCTAGCTTAACAGTAGATAATACAATGAAGTCAAGCAAAGCCAGAAGGGCGGAGCCAGACTAAGTAGGGAAAAAAGGTCATGTGACCAGCAAACTGAAACAAAACCTAACAAGAGGGTTCTAACACCCATGGCCAGGGACAATACCTTTCCCTCACTGCCCATTGGGTCAATGTTGTGTAGCCGGGTACTGATCTTGCGAGTGGCGCTGTACGTGTTCTGCCAACTCCAAGGATTGCAGGAATCAAGTCTGTACACATTGATTCCTCCTCCTACTCCAGTTCCTCAGAATCATCGCTGCAGGAGCCGTCACGGTCTACCTCCACATGGACCCGTGAACGTTTACCTGTTGCGACCGATATGAGCACAGCTGTGTTCAAATGTCAACAGGCCGTTCTGAAATTAATTTCCATGGGGAATCTTAGCCACACAGCGCAGGAGCTCTATAATGCCATAAAGCAGGAGAGCGACGTGTGGTTTTTGGAAGCGAATCTACAGGCAGGCTTGGTAGTGTGTGACAATGGCCGAAATCTGGTGGCAGCTCTGGGCCTTGGCAACCTCACTCACATACCTTGTCTGTCATATATGCTCAACTTGGTCGTGCAGAGTTTTTTGAGGGACTATCCAGATCTTGATGCACTGCTGCACAAGGTCCGCCTAGAGTGCGCTCACTTGCGACGTTCCAGCATGGCCTGATCGCTGATTGCAGCTCTGCAACGCAGATTTCACCTTCATGAACATCGCATCATATGTGACGTACCCACCAGGTGGAATTCCTCGTTACATATGTTGGAGCGGTTGTGTGAGCAGCAGCCAACAGTAATGGAGTATCAGCTGCATCAGGCGCAATCAACTCGCAATTTGCGCCGTTCACACTTCACCACTACTGAGTGGGCCTCTATAATAAGAATAATAATAATATTCTTTATTTATATAGCGCCATAATATTCCGCAGTGCTTTACAGTTTAACAGTTTCAAAACACAAGTCATAAGTAACAACGTTAACAATACAATAATTAAAGCAAAATCAGCCGCCCCTGCTGGTGAAAGCTTACAATCTACAATGAGGTGGGGGAAATACAAAGTACAGGTGTTTATATACAATGGTGTTTTTACAATGATGGTCCAGCCATTTTAAGGGAGTGAGGGATGCATGGAGATAGTGAATGGGCTACACACACAGACTTACACATAGAATGACTTTCATTAGTGAATGTGATAGGCCACTGTGAACAAATGTGTTTTGAGGGAGTGCCTGAAACCATCCAAATTGCGGATAGTCCTAATTTCTTGGGGTAGAGCATTCCAGAGGATTGGCGCAGCGCGGGAGAAGTCTTGGAGTTGGGAGTGGGAGGTACGGATTAGTGCAGAGGTTAGTCGAAGGTCGTTTGCAGAGTGCAGCAGTCGGTTAGGCCGATAAATATAAATGAGGGAGGAGATGTAGGGGGGTGCTGCACTGTGGAGAGCTTTGTTGGTGAGAACCAGTAATTAGAATTGGATCCTATAATGAATGGGCAGCCAGTGTAATGAGTGGCGAAGGACTCTATGAAGGACATCTGCCACGTTTTGCGTGCGTTTGATGAGTCAACGCCGATGGCGAGTGCAGATGATGCACTAGTCAGCCTGACTGTCCCCCTTATCTGCCTGCTTCAAAAAACACTGCAAGCAATAAGGCATGAGGTTTTGGAAGAGGTGGAGGATGAGGAGTCACAAATTCCATCACCTTCTGGACAGTCAGCGCAACGTGGTTCCTCACAAAGGGCTGGAGGACTTTCAAAGTACCATGCTGTATCAACAATTGAACCTCCAGAGTCGCTGTCTATATTTTCATAACCATTCCAAACTTTTAATGTATTTACAAAGCACATAATGTACAGTTTTTGTCTATCCTTTTGTAATGCTATTGTGTTTCCATAAACTGATGTTACAGAATTATGATACAATGTTTTTAAATTTTGAGTTTTAAATTTTGAAAATTTTTATGTATTTGAAGGACTTTGTGAGGAGGATGAGGAGGAATCAATGGAGGAGGAAGACATCGCTCCAGAGGGAGGTAGACAATGCTCTAGTCAGTATGTAGACCAAGGGTGGGGTGATGCACAGCAGGCAGAGATGACGCCTCTCGCAGGGGACAACGTTTCTTGGCCAGTTGGGAGTCTGCAGCACATGGTTGATTTCATGCTGCAGTGCCTGAGAAACGACCGCCGCATCGAACACATTCACACCACGTCTGATTATTGGGTGTACACCCTCCTAGACCCTCACTACCGGGACAACTTACAAAGCCTCATCACACCGTTGAACCGGGAGCGTAAAATGCGGAAGTACCAAGACACACTGGTGCAATCCATAATGTTCTCCATTCCAGCCGAGAGCGCTGCTGCTACTGCTTTACAAAGCAGCTCTGTGCGTCGAGGCAGTGGAGACAGCTCTGCAACAAGAGGGAGCACAAGCAGCGCCTCTGCACAGGGCAAGAACAGTATGTTCCAAATGTGGCGAAGTTTTGTGGCAGCGCCACCAATGTCTACACCATCCGAGACGGCTCCAGTCAGCAGGAGGCAACATTTCCGTAAGATGGTGACAGACTACATGTCTTGCCCTCTCAGTGTACTCCCAGATGGCTCTTCTCCATTCAAGTTTTGTGTCTCTAAGCTGGATACATGGCCAGAGCTTAGCCAGTATGCATTGGAGGTGCTGGCTTGCCCTGCTGCCAGTGTATTATCGGAGCGCGTCTTTACTGCTGCAGGTGGTGTACTAACAGACCGTTGCATGCGACTATCCTCTGATAATGTAGAACGGCTTACTTTTCTGAAAATGAACTAGGCATGGATCTCGCCTGAATTTGCCTGTCCGGTTTCAGATTAACTAACTGGTTGGCAACGTTTTCCATGTCTCCTGTTATGTTCATCTTTCTACCACCTGAGCTATACTCCCTGGGCTACAACACTGCCAGTTGCTGCTCAGAAGTGTCGTGTCCACAGACCAATACACAAGCTATAGTGATAGTGGGGTTCAGTAACGCCTGCTGTTCCCCTGCTGTGTGTCTGAGAAAAATTAATGCTGCTAACTCCAAATTAAAGTTCAAATTAAAGTTCAAACATCTCATACTAGGCCTCAGGCTACACCCTCCTTGACCCTAGGCTCAGAAGTGTTGGATGCACAGATCAAAACAATCGATGATGTGTTTGTGGGGTTCAGTAACGCCTGCTGTTCCCCTGCTGTGTGTCCGGCAAAAATTACTGCTACCTAGCTACACATGTTGAAAAAAACATGACATGTTAAAGTGGCTAGTGCTACACATAGATATCAGGCTACACCCTTATTTCTAAGCTGTAAACAAGTGAAACGTCACATTTAAAACCATTCAATGATTAGTGTTGGTAACAAATCTGTAACTAAATAATTGTGACATATTATGGCAGATATCCACATGTCTAACACAAATGCTAACACAAAAGCATACTTATGCTATAGGGTACTGATGGTGAACCTTCTCACTCCATAACTTTGACAAATCCAACTCACATCATGCCTCAAATGCTGCAATGTTGGAAGTGCATAATGTGGGTTGAACTTTGACAACAGCTGCAGTGCGAAGGTTATCCTTCTGTGTTCTTGGCTTTTAAATAAAAGCATACAAGTAAATATAATAATACATTGTTGATTAAGGGACATGATGTACACCTGTAATATTGTGCAAATAATGGATGTAGGACTATTCCTCTTCAACATTACTTATATTTGTGTCATTTGAAAAAATACATATTTTAGTTAAAAATTAAAAACCCATGTTCACTAGCTGTGAAAGGCCCCTTTGTGTACTTCTATAGTGTTTGAAACCAATGTATTGTATACGGATGGAAGCACGTCACAGTAATAGATTTGAATTATTTTAAATAGAATGTAGCAGCACCAATTCGAGAAAAATGTGAAGGATGAGGCAGTGAGACACGCTCAGCAGAGTACAAGCAACAGTGGTTGAAGAACTAACTGGAGCGGGATCTGCACTACAAAAATGAAAACCTCTGACTACAGTAAACAGTGCACACAACTGTTCAGTAGCTGTGAAAGGCCCATTTGTGTACTTCTATATTGTTTGCAACCAATGTATTGTATACGGATGGAAGCACGTCACTGTAATAGATTTGAATTATTTGAAATAGAATGTAGCAGCACCAATTCGAGAAAAATGTGAAGGATGAGGCAGTGAGACACGCTCAGCAGAGTACACGCAGCGGTGGTTGAAGTAAGTGGAGCGGGATCTACACTCCTACCAAAAATTTAAACCTCAGACTAGAGTGAACAGTGAACACAACTGTACACTTGCTGTGAAAGGCCTTTTTGTGGACTTCTATTATGTTTGCAAGCAATGTATTGTATTTTGATGGAAGAGCGTCACATTAATAGATTTTAGTAAATTGAAAATAGAATAAAGCAGCACCAATTTTAGAAAAATGACAAGGATGAGCCAGTGACAGACACTCAGCAGAGTACACGCAGCGGTGGTTGAAGAAGTAACTGGAGCGTGATCTGCATTTAAAAAAAAATAAATAAAAATACCTCACAGACTGCAGTGAACACTCAAACACAACTGTTCACTATCTGTGAAAGGCTCCTTTCTGTACTTCTATAGTGTTTGCAACCAATGTATTGTATACAGATGGAAGCGCATCACACTATAATTTCTATTGAATGGAGCAGCTAGAATTACACTAAAGAAAAAAAAAAAAAAGAGTCTGTGAGTGACACGTGCAGATGACTACAGACAGCGTTGGATGCAGAGCAAACTGCAGCGTCACCTGCACTCTCACACACACACCTTGCACAGAGCTGTTAAAACAACACTGCAAGGAAAAAGGAAGCTTTACACAGCGGTTGGTAAACTAGCCTGCCTAAAGCAAAGTACACAAAATCGCAATCTCTAACTGTCCCTCAGAGTCAGCAGAGCAGCGTTCTGTCCCTATCTGAATTCACAGCACAGTGACGCTAAAATGGCAGCGGCGCCTTTTATAGTGCATTCTGACATCATTTCAGCAGCCAATCACAGCCATGCCATTAGTTAAGATGACCGCAGCATTAGAGGATGTGCCCACACTTCGTAGGATTCCTCATTGGCTGACTAAAATCACACTGCCTCTCAAAGAATTATGGGAACTTCCGATTCCGGTATACGATATAGGAAAAATATCGGAACTAAGTATCGGAATTCCGATAAAGCGAATATCGGCCGATACCCGATTCTTGCGGTATCGGAATGCTCAACACTAGTCAACACAAATATTGACTTGCTGCATTAACTCATTCTAACTGTCAATATAAGATTTTGTTACTCATATGTTTGCAATTATTATATTTCTGTCTGTGATAAAAACATCTGTCAAACACACACATAAAAACCAGAGGGCAGCAGATCATGTGAAAATATAATATTTGTGTAATTCTCAAAACTTTTTGCCATGACTGTAGTGCAATTGGATCCTTACAAGGAAGAGTTTCAGGAAGGAGTCCAAAAAAGTGCTACCGTGCTCATAAGTAGAATATCTCATAAGAAAAAGTGCTATTGCCTGTTTGCAGGGGGTATAAAGTGCAATAGTGCTATAGTATACAGGTCCTTCTCAAAAAATTAGCATATAGTGCTAAATTTCATTATTTTCCAAAATGTAATGATTACAATTAAACTTTCATATATTTTAGATTCATTACACACCAACTGAAATTTGTCAGGTCTTTTATTGTTTTAATACTGATGATTTTGGCATACAACTCCTGATAACCCAAAAAACCTGTCTCAAAAAATTAGCATATCAAGAAAAGGTTCTCTAAACGACCTATTACCCTAATCTTCTGAATCAACTAATTAACTCTAAACACATGCAAAAGATTCCTGAGGCTTTTAAAAACTCCCTGCCTGGTTCATTACTCAAAACCCCCATCATGGGTAAGACTAGCGACCTGACTGATGTCAAGAAGGCCATCATTGACACCCTCAAGCAAGAGGGTAAGACCCAGAAAGAAATTTCTCAACAAATAGGCTGTTCCAGAGTGCTGTATCAAGGCACCTCAATGGGAAGTCTGTTGGAAGGAAACAATGTGGCAGAAAACGCTGTACAACGAGAAGAGGTGACCGGACCCTGAGGAAGATTGTGGAGAAGGACCGATTCCAGACCTTGGGGGACCTGAGGAAGCAGTGGACTGAGTCTGGTGTAGAAACATCCAGAGCCACCGTGCACAGGCGTGTGCAGGAAATGGGCTACAGGTGCCGCATTCCCCAGGTAAAGCCACTTTTGAACCATAAACAGCGGCAGAAGCGCCTGACCAGGGCTACAGAGAAGCAGCACTGGACTGTTGCTAAGTGGTCCCAAGTACTTTTTTCTGATGAAAGCAAATTTTGCATGTCATTCGGAAATCAAGGTACCAGAGTCTGGAGGAAGACTGGGGAGAAGGAAATGCCAAAATGCCTGAAGTCCAGTGTCAAGTACCCACAGTCAGTGATGGTGTGGGGTGCCATGTCAGCTGCTGGTGTTGGTCCACTGTGTTTCATCAAGGGCAGGGTCAATGCAGCTAGCTATCAGGAGATTTTGGAGCACTTCATGCTTCCATCGGCTGAAATGCTTTATGGAGATGAAGATTTCATTTTTCAGCACGACCTGGCACCTGCTCACAGTGCCAAAACCACTGGTAAATGGTTTACTGACCATGGTATTACTGTGCTCAATTGGCCTGCCAACTCTCCTGACCTGAACCCCATAGAGAATCTGTGGGATATTGTGAAGAGAAAGTTGAGAGACGCAAGACCCAACACTCTGGATGAGCTTAAGGCCGCTATCGAAGCATCCTGGGCCTCCATAACACCTCAGCAGTGTCACAGGCTGATTGCCTCCATGCCACGCCGCATTGAAGCAGTCATTTCTGCAAAAGGATTCCCGACCAAGTATTGAGTGCATAACTGAACTTTATTATTTGATGTTTTTTTCTTTGTTTTTAAAAAACACTTTTATTTTATTGGATGGTTGAAATATGTTAATTTTTTGAGACAGGATTTTTAGGTTATCAGGAGTTGTATGCCAAAATCATCAGTATTAAACAATAAAAGACCTGACAAATTTCAGTTGGTGTGTAATGAATCTAAAATATATGAAAGTTTAATTGTAATCATTACATTATGGAAAATAATGAAATTTAGCACTATATGCTAATTTTTTGAGAAGGACCTGTATGTGGATGAGCCGTTAGAGAAAAACCCACACAGAGATGGAGCGAACAACAGAGCCAAAAGTAATGGAGCAAAAATAATAATATTAGAGCAAAAGTGAAGGTTCAGGCTGGTAATTATGTGCGAGCTGTGAGGAGTCGGCCTTACTAAATGTTCATAGGCAGACAAAGTCTAATCAATAGCGCTGATGCGCAGTCAATAAGCAAGGTTCGTATGGCAGTCTAATACACACTGCTGTTTGCAGGGGGTATAAAGTGCAATAGTGCTACAGTATATGTGGGTGAATCGTCGGAGTGTCTGAGTGTCCCCTTTCCCACTGTGTCACACAATATTCTGTGGGCCCCCTCCCTCACTGTGTCACCTCTATTTTCCTGTGGGCCCCCTCCCCCATTGTCACCCTATATTCTAGGGCCCCTTCCCCCACTGTGTCACCTCTATTTTCCTATGAGCCCCCTCCCCCACTGTGTCACTTTATATTCTAGGGCCCCCTCCTCCACTGTATCATCTCTAGTTTCCTGTGGGCCCCCTCCCCCACTGAATCACCCTATATTCTATGGCCCCCTCCCCCACTGTGTCACCTCTATTTTCCTGTGGGCCCCCTCCCCCACTGCGTCACCCTATATTCTAGGGCCCCCTCCCCCACTGTATCACCTCTATTTTCCTGTGGGCCCCCTCCCCCACTGTGTCACTCAATATTCTGTGGGCCCCTCCCGTGTCACCTCTATTTTCCTGTGGGCCTTCTCAGAGGGGGAAAAGGGGACCCACAGTATAATAGAGGTGGCTGACATAATGGTGGAGGGGGCTCACAGGAAGTTAGAATATAACTGTGTATATTTCCTTACTTACAGTCACACTGCAGCCATCAGACTCCCTCTGCTCCTGTGCTGCTTTAGCAGGACTTCGACCAATGACAGCACAGCTCCTTGCCTGAGCTGTGCTGTGAGGACACAAAGAAAACTAACGCTGATTGGCTGAATTGCAGCCAATCAGCGTTTCCATTGCTGTGCAGGGCTTTGTGGAAGAGGAGCCAAGAGATGCAGCACAGCAAATACATACCTCCCAACTGTCCCGGATTGAGCGGGACAGTCCCGATTCTGACCCCCCAGTCCCGCTGTCCCACTGAGGACACTATGTGTCCCGCAGTGAGATGACCCGCCACGCCCCCATGCACCCCTTCCTGCCCTGTCTCTTACAGCTTAGCCTCACAGCAGCTAGCAATGACGCTTCTATTGCTGTAGTCTTCTGTGCCCACAGGACCTGTGATGAGGTCACAGGAGGGGAGGAGTCAGGGGTCACATGATCAGTGTCCTCTGCTGTGATGTTGTCATGGTGTTGGATGAGGGTAGGTGTGTGTGTGGGGTCGGGACTCGGGTTTACAGTGTGGATGTAGCAGAGCCGTGTGTGTACGAGGTGTACGGAGCAGAGCCGTGTGTGTACGAGGTGTACGGAGCGAAGCCGTGTGTGTACGAGGTGTACGGAGCGGAGCCGTGTGTGTACGAGGTGTGCAAAGCCGTGTACGGAGCGGAGCCGTGTGTGTACGGAGCGGAGCCGTGTGTGTACGAGGTGTACGGAGCGGAGCCGTGTGTGTACGAGGTGTACGGAGCGGAGCCGTGTGTGTACGAGGTGTACGGAGCGGAGCCGTGTGTATGAGGTGTACGGAGCGGAGCCGTGTGTGTACGAGGTGAACGGAGCGGAGCCATGTGTGTACGAGGTGTACGGAGCGGAGCCGTGTGTACGAGGTGTACGGAGCGGAGCCGTGTGTGTACGAGGTGTACGGAGCGGAGCCGTGTGTACGAGGTGTACAGAGCGGAGCCGTGTGTGTACGGAGCGGAGCCATGTGTGTACGAGGTGTACGGAGCGGAGCCGTGTGTGTACGAGGTGTACATACGGAGCGGAGCCGTGTGTGTACGAGGTGTACGTACGGAGCGGAGCCGTGTGTGTACGAGGTGTACGTACGGAGCGGAGCCGTGTGTGTACGAGGTGTACGGAGCGGAGCCATGTGTGTACGAGGTGTACGTACGGAGCGGAGCCATGTGTGTACGAGGTGTACGAAGCGGAGCCGTGTGTGTACGAGGTGTACGGAGTGGATCCGTGTGTGTACGAGGTGGTTGTAGCAGTGATGTAGTGTGTACGAGGTGTACAGAGCAGAGCCGTGTGTGTACGAGGTGGATGTAGCAGTGCTGTAGTGTGTACGAGGTGTACGGAGCAGAGCCGTGTGTGTACGAGGTGGATGTAGCAGTGATGTAGTGTACGAGGTGTACGAGCAGAGCCGTGTGTGTACGAGTTGGATGTAGCGGAGCCGTGCGTGTACGAGTTGGATGGAGCGGAGCCGTGTGTGTACGAGGTGTACGTACGGAGCGGAGCCGTGTGTGTACGAGGTGTACGGAGCGGAGCCGTGTGTGTACGAGGTGTACGGAGCGGAGCCGTGTGTGTACGAGGTGTACGTACGGAGCGGAGCCGTGTGTGTATGAGGTGTACGGAGCGGAGCCGTGTGTGTACGAGGTGTACGGAGCGGAGCCGTGTGTGTGCGAGGTGTACGGAGCGGAGCCGTGTGTGTACGTACGGAATGGAGCCGTGTGTGTATGAGGTGTACGGAGCGGAGCCGTTTGTGTACGAGGTGGATGTAGCAGTGATGTAGTGTACGAGGTATACGGAGCAGAGCCGTGTGTGTACGAGTTGGATGTAGCGGAGCAGTGCATGTACGAGTTGGATGGAGCGGAGTCGTGTGTGTACGAGGTGTACGTACGGAGCGGAGCCGTGTGTGTACGAGGTGTACAGAGCGGAGCCGTGGGTGAACGTACGGAGCGGAGCCATGTGTGTATGAGGTGTACGGAGCGGAGCCGTGTGTGTACGAGGTGGATGTAGCAGTGATGTAGTGTACGAGGTGTACGGAGCAGAGCCGTGTGTGTACGAGTTGGATGTAGCGGAGCCGTGCGTGTACGAGTTGGATGGAGCGGAGCCGTGTGTGTACGAGGTGTACGTACGGAGCGGAGCCGTGTGTGTACGAGGTGTACAGAGTGGAGCCGTGTGTGTACGAGGTGTACGGAGCGGAGCCGTGTGTGTACGTTCGGAGTGGAGCCGTGTGTGTACGAGGTGTACGGAGCGGAGCCGTGTGTGTACGAGGTGTACAGAGTGGAGCCGTTTGTGTACGAGGTGGTTGTAGCAGTGATGTAGTGTATGAGGTGTACAGAGCAGAGCCATGTGTGTACGAGGTGGATGTAGCAGTGCTGTAGTGTGTACGAGGTTTACGGAGCGGAGCCGTGTGAATGAGGTGGATGTAGCAGTGCTGTGTGTGTACGAAACGGAGCCGCTCAGCTCCGTACACACAGGGCTCCATGCTTGAGCCGTGTGTGTACAGAGCGGAGCAGAGCCGTGTGTGTATGGAGTGGAGCCTTGTGTGTATGTAGCGGAGCCGTGTGTGTACGAGATGTACGGAGCAGAACTGCGTGTGTACGAGGTGTATGCTGCAAAGCCGCATGTGTACAAGGTTTACGGAGTGGAGTCGTATGTGTACAAGTTGTACAAAGCGTGGCTGCGTGTGTACAAGGTGTATGGAGTGGAGCCTTGTGTATACTGAGTGGAGCCTTGTGTGTGCGAGGTGGACGGAGCTGAGCTGTGTGTGTACAAGGCATACAAAGCGGAACCGTGTGTGTATGAGGTGTGCAGAGCCGTGCGTGTACAAGGTGTATGGTGGGGAGTATTCATACCTCCCAACCGTCCTGAATTCAGTGGGACACTCCCGATTTTGGGAGTCTGCCCCGCTGTCCCGGCCGGGAGCTTTTCCCGTGGACACAGGAGTACATGCCGGAGCCCGAGGAGCACTTTAAAATTTGCACGTGATGTTCCACCAGAAGTGACGTGCTGGAAGGTGACTGGAAATGAGGTAATTTCGGGAGGAGATTGTGAAGGAACCATAGAGGCACTTCAGGGAATGCTTCAGATCCATCACCGTGTCCTCGCCTTGGAATCGGGGATGTCGGCCATGTGAGCAGATCATGATATGTCCTGCACCGGGAGGCTCAGGTGGGCACTACAATGGGAGCCGGGCTGCTATAGTATCTTTATAGAATCTTTATTTCTTTCTCTGTTTCTTTCTCTCTCTCTGTTCTTTCTTTCTCTCTGTTCTTTCTTTCCCATCTTTCTTTCTCTCTGTTCTTTTCTTTCTTTCTTTCTCTTCGTTCTTTCTTTCCTTTCTTTCTTTCTTTCTTTCTTTCTTTTTCTTTCTTTCTTTCCTACTTTCTTTCTTTCTTTCTTTCTCTATCTCTGTTTCTTTCTTTTTCTCTATCTCTGTTCTTTCTTTCCCCTCTTTCTTTTTCTCTCTCTGTTCTTTCCCATCTTTCTTTCTTTCTTTCTTCCTTTCTCTCTGTTCTTTTTTTATTTCTCTCTCTTTCCCCTCTTTCTCTCTCTCTCTGTTCTTTCTTTCTTTCCCCTCTTTCTTTCTCTCTGTTCTTTCTTTCTCTCTCTCTCTGTTCTTTCTTTCCCATCTTTCTTTCTCTCTGTTCTTTTTCTTTCTTTCTCTCTGTTCTTTCTTTCCCCTCTTTCTTTCTTTCCCCTTTCTTTTTCTCTTTCTTTCTTTCTCTCTCTTCTTTCTTTCCCTTTCTTTCTCTTTCTCTCTATTCTTTCTTTCCCCTCTTTCTTTCTTTCTCTGTTCTTTCTTTCCCATCTTTCTTTCTCTCTCTGTTCTTTTTCTTTCTTTCTCTCTGTTCTTTCTTTCTTTCTTTCTTTCTCTTTCCCCTCTTTCTTTCTGTTCTTTCTCTCTGTTCTTTCTTTCTCTTTCTTCCTCTCTCTTTGTTCTTTCTTTCCCATCTTTCTCTCTATCTCTGTTCTTTCTTTCTCTCTTTGTTCTTTCTTTCCTTTCTTTCTCTCTCTCCCTCTGTTGTTTCTTTACCCTCTTTCTTTTTTTCTCTCTGTTCTTTTTTTCTGTCCCCTTCTTTCTTTCTTTCTTCTTTTCTTTCTTTCTTTCTTTCTTTCTCTCTCTCTTTTTCTTTCCCTCTTTCTTTCTTTCTCTGTTCTTTTTTTCTTTCTCTCTCTCTGTTCTTTCTCTTTCTTTCTCTCTGTTCTTTCTTTCCCCTCTTTCTTTCGCTCTGTTCTTTCTTTCCCCTCTTACTTTCTCTCTCTATTCTTTCTTTTTCTCTCTGTTCTTTCTTTCTCTGTTCTTTCTTTCTCTCTCTGTTCTGTCTTTCCTCTTTCTTTCTTTCTTTCTCTCTCTTTCTCTCTCTGTTCTTTCTTTCCCCTCTTTCTTTCTCTCTCCCTCTCTGTTCTTTCTTTCCCCTCTTTCTTTTTTTCTCTCTGTTCTTTTTTTCTGTCCCTCTTTCTCTGTTCTTTCTTTCTTTCTCGTCTTTCTTTCTTTCTCTCTCTGTTCTTTATTTCCCGTCTTTCTTTCTCTCTCTGTTCTTTCTTTCCCCTCTTTCTTTCTCCCTCCCTCTCTGTTCTTTCTTTCCCCTCTTTCTTTCTCTCTGTCCTTTCTCTCTGTTTTCTTTTTTCTCTCTCTGTTCTTTTACTCAGTACCAGTGTGCCCACAGTACCAGTCACTGTGCCCTCAGTACAGTCAGTGTGATCACCAGTGCTGAATGGGTGTGGTTGGGGCGTGGACATGGGTGTGACTAGTTGGGAAATGGGTGTGGTCGGGGCGTGGTCTAAAATATGCCGCGGCGCAACCTTTGTCCCTCTTTCCCATCTTCAAAAGTTTGGAGGTATGCAAACAGGAGACTGCGGGTCAGCTGTTATGTCTGTGTGTGTCTCCTCTCACACTCAGCCTCACGGTCAGCTGTGCCTCTGACTGTGCTGGCTGCAGTGAGAGTCGGCACACACAGCTCTCCCGGCAGATAGAAGCCGGCAGCGGCCCAGGTGATGTGAAGGAGCTGCTCCTGCACTTCACATCACTTGTGCAGCCTGCCAGCCGCTGCCGGCTATACAAGAAAGTGCTCACCGCTAGAGTTGAGAATTCCGATACCGCAAGTATCGGGTATCAGCCGATATTCGCTGTATCGGACTTTAGATACTTAGTTCCGATATTTTCCATATATCGTATACCGGAATCGGAAGTTCCCATAATTCTTTGAGAGGCAATGTGATTTTAGTCAGCCAATGAGGAATCCTAAGAAGTGTGGGCACATCCTGTACTGCTGCGGTCATGTTAACTAATGGCATGGCTGTGATTGGATGCTGAAATGATGTCAGAATGCACTATAAAAGACACCGCCGCCATTTTAGCGTCACTGTGCTGTGAATTCAGTTAGGGACAGAACGCTGCTCTGCTGACTCTGAGGGACAGTTAGAGATTGCGATTTTGTGTACTGTGCTTTAGGCAGGCTAGTTTAACAACCGCTGTGTAAAGCTTCCTTTAGCCTTGCAGTGTTGTTTTCACAGCTCTGCAAGGTCTGTGTGTGAGTGCAGTGCAAAGTGAATAATCATGTGCACAGCCGTATAGGAGTATCTGAGTAGGTTCCCACACCATATAAATATAGCAAATAAACTCAGAACTCAACTTCAGTAGAGTGATGATTTTTAATCGTGTCCACAGTAATAACAGAAACGTTTCGGTCCTGAACTTGGACCTTCATCAGTCACATGGACTACTGTGAGTAGGTGGACCCAGCAAAAAGAGGGGCTATGCCCGGAATATCAGGTTTAAATTCTGTTCGATATAGGTGATCAAATATGGCAGCGGTTACCTGGGGGGTCCCGGTGGAGCAAAAATGTGCCTGCTGTGGACGCGGTATCCGCCGCTAGTCTGTGTGTGAGTGCAGGTGACGCGCTGCAGTTTGCTCTGCATCCAACGCTGTTTGTAGGCATCTGCACGTGTCACTCACAGACTCTTTTTTTTTTTTCTTTAGTGTAATTCTTGCAGCTCCATTCAATTGAAATTATAGTGTGTAGTGTTGAGCGATACTGCTCGATATCTAAAAATATCGGATCGGAATGGTATCGCCGATATCACTAAATATCGGCGATATCCGATTCCGATGCCGGAAGTCCCATGTAAGTCTATGGGAACAAAATATCGCAACTAAAAAAAACCTTTATTTCCTTGTAAACACTAAATATACACACATAGAATACATATATATATATATATATATATATATATACATGTCATTGTGACAGATATATATACATATATGTATAGTTTATACACTTCTACATAGTAAAATATCCTCTGATTCAATTGCCGGGTAAAGCCGGCTTCTGTGAAAAGACAGAAGCACCCGACATGAAATGACACTTGGTGTACATAGCGTTAACCATGTCTTTTCATGTCGTTTGCAATCTGATTTGCACAAACAATTACATCAGTCTATGTGTGCAAAATTTCACACCTGTAGGGGTTAATTAAAGGTGTAAATTCGTTGTAAAAAAAAACTGACTTTTTTGCTACGAATTTACACCTTTAATTAACCCCTGCAGGTGTGAAATTTTGCACACATAGACTGATGTAATTGTTTGTGCAAATCAGATAGCAAAGGACATGAAAAGACATGGTTAACCCTATGTACACCAAGTGTCATTTCATGTCGGGTTCTGCATTTTCACAAAAGCCGTCAATTGAATTAGCGGCTATTATACTATGTAGAAGTGTATGAACTATAAATATAAATATATATATATATGTGTCACAAATTCAATGACATGTATATATATATATATATATATATGAGGTGTAAAATTGTTTAAAAAAAATGCGTGGGCTCCCGCAACCAGACAGACAAAGCCAGCGAATGGGGGCAGATAATAATAGCCCAGAGAGGGACCATTATTTTTGGCCCCCCCTGGCTACTAACATCTGCCCCCAGACACCCCAGAAAAGACAAATCTATAATTAGATTCGCCCTTTCTGGCACTTTGCCCGTCTATTCCCATTGCCCTGTAGCGGTGGCGAATGGGTTAATATGGGGTTAAAGCCACATTGCAATTGAAAGGTGACCTTAAGCCAGGTTAATAATTGAGAGCTGTCAATTAGACAACTATCAATTATTAATCCTATTGCATGAAATAAAAATAAAACACACACTTTAATTAAAAATCATTTTAATGAAATAAAGACACATGTTTTTGACCATCTTTTATTTGACTGCAAAAACCATTTCCTGTAATAAAAATAAAATAAAAAAGCAAAATTATTCTTACCTATCCCATGCACAGTCAGGTCCCATGGTGTAATCCTTCAGAAAGGGTTAATGTTTACTGCAGGGACCGCAGCTAATGCTGCAGCCTCACAGTAAACCCCCAAATGAATGAGTTCCTCTCCTGGCTGACAGGAGAGGAAGTGGAAAGCTTAATTGATTGCTTTCCACTTTCACTTCAGGTCAGCCAGGGACACAATCAGTGACATCAGAGGGAACTGATTAACAAAAATAGGGGTTCCCTTCGAATAAAAAATGGCGTCGGGTCCCCCCTATTTTTGTTAACCAGCCTGATGAAGCAGACTGCTGAGCAGTGGCGTACCGTGAATGAAGCAGACCAAGCAGCTGCTATGGGGCCCGGACAGGTGAGGGGGCCCGCGACGTTCGGGTAGCTGTGCTGACACAGTACTACCAGGGGGTCGGCGGGGGAGGGGGAGCGCAGCTCTTCTATATACTCACCCCTCCTGGTGCGGTCTCTGCAGCACCTGCTCTTCTCCCACGGTCTCCGACGCCTGTGTTCAGCGGTCAGGTGGTACCGCTCATTACAGTCATGAATACGCACATATTCATGACTTTAATGAGCTGTCCCGCGTGACCGCTGAACACTGGCGGCGGAGACCATGGGAGAAGAGCAGGGGCTGCACAGACCGCGCCGTTCCACCGTTGCTCGCGTCCTCTTGCTGCAATGTTCAGGTCAGAGGGCGCGATGACGTCGTTAGTGCGCGCCGCGCCCTCTGCCTCATCATTCACTGCTGGAGGACCCCGAAGACAGCGGCACTCAGCAGTGGAGAGAGGACAGGTAAATATCTCAGGTGCCGGGGCCCTGAGCGAGCGGTGACATCGGCACCTGGTGTCACCCCCTGCTCAGGACACCGGCACCTGGCCCCCAGCGACGAAAGGTGAGTATGTCTTTTTTTTTTTTTGGTTGCAGCAGCTGCGGCAGCATAAGGGCCTATACTATGGAGCATCTATGGGGCACAATCTATGGGGGCATAATACATTTTTTTGTTTAATGTGTCCCCTCACTGTGCTGGCACTTTACATTTACAATGGCTCTGGGTTTTTTTTTTTGGGGGGGGCCCATTCAGACTTTTGCTATGGGGCCCCATGATTTCTATGTACGCCCCTGCTGCTGAGGTATGGTATTTAAGGCTGTTAATGAGCCAAGATCCATGGACCTTGCCAGCAGCGTCGGACTGGAGTACCTTGGGCCCACCAGAGAAAAAATATTCTTGGGGCCCACCATCATACTTCCCAACCTTTGAAGAAGGGAAAGAGGGACAAAGGCTGTGGCACGCTGTGCCTGCTGCAGCAAATTTTAGGCCATGCCACGTTGCACCACAGACTGTCCAGGAGTTGGTGGATGCTTTAGTCCAGGTGTGGGAGGAGATCCCTCAGGAGACCATCCGTCGCGCTCATCAGGAGCATGCCCAGAAGTTGTAGGGAGGTCATACAGCATACCTCCCAAATTTTGAAGACATTAAAGAGGGTTAAAGGCTGCGGCGTGCATAGCGCGCCGCTGCAAATTTTAAGCCACGCCCCGACCACACCTATTTCACAGCTAATCACACCCATATCCTCGCCCCAACCGTACCCATGCCGATACAGCTGACCCTCCGATGATGGTTGGGGGGCCCACTGCTGGCACCGGGCCCCCCCAACGCCTGTTCAGGCCCCATAGCTTCTGGGCGGCAGAGCAGGAAGATCGATTCTCCCTGCTCTGCCGCAGAATGTAACTGTATCGGCGTGCTGTGCACGCCGATACAGTTACTGTAGCGTAGCTCCGGGTGGGCCCCCTCAGAGTGCGGGGCCCGGGGCCACCGCCCCCTCTGCCCCGCGACCTATCCTTTCAAATCAGGGCCCACCACGCAGGAGCTGGGACCCACCGGAGGTTTCTCCGGTGTCCCGGTGGCTCAGTCCGACCCTGCTTGCCAGCCTGATAATACCAGGCCACAGCAGTCTGCTTATCTTTGCTGGTTAACAAAAATAGGGGATCCCCTCGAAAAAAATTGGCGTGGGGTCCCCCCTATTTTTGTTAACCAGCCAGATGAAGCAGACCGCTGAGGCCTGGATTTTCAGGCTGTTAAGGAGCCAAGATCCATGGACCTTGCCAGCCTGATAATACCAGGCCACAGCAGTCTGCATATCTTGGCTGATTAACAAAAATAGGGGATCCCCTCGAAAAAAATTGGCGTGGGGTCCCCCCTATTTTTGTTAACCAGCCAGATGAAGCAGACCGCTGAGGCCTGGATTTTCAGGCTGTTAAGGAGCCAAGATCCATGGACCTTGCCAGCCTGATAATACCAGGCCACAGCAGTCTGCATATCTTGGCTGATTAACAAAAATAGGGGATCCCCTCGAAAAAAATTGGCGTGGGGTCCCCCCTATTTTTGTTAACCAGCCAGATGAAGCAGACCGCTGAGGCCTGGATTTTCAGGCTGTTAAGGAGCCAAGATCCATGGACCTTGCCAGCCTGATAATACCAGGCCAAAGCAGTCTGCATATCTTGGCTGATTAACAAAAATAGGGGATCCCCTCGAAAAAAATTGGCGTGGGGTCCCCCCTATTTTTGTTAACCAGCCAGATGAAGCAGACCGCTGAGGCCTGGATTTTCAGGCTGTTAAGGAGCCAAGATCCATGGACCTTGCCAGCCTGATAATACCAGGCCACAGCAGTCTGCATATCTTGGCTGATTAACAAAAATAGGGGATCCCCTCAAAAAAAATTGGCGTGGGGTCCCCCCTATTTTTGTTAACTAGCCAGATGAAGCAGACCGCTGAGGACTGGATTTTCAGGCTGTTAAGGAGCCAAGATCCATGGACCTTGCCAGCCTGATAATACCAGGCCACAGCAGTCTGCATATCTTGGCTGATTAACAAAAATAGGGGATCCCCTCAAAAAAAATTGGCGTGGGGTCCCCCCTATTTTTGTTAACCAGCCAGATGAAGCAGACCACTGAGGCCTGGATTTTCAGGCTGTTAAGGAGCCAAGATCCATGGACCTTGCCAGCCTGATAATACCAGGCCACAGCAGTCTGCATATCTTGGCTGATTAACAAAAATAGGGGATCCCCTCGAAAAAAATTGGCGTGGGGTCCCCCCTATTTTTGTTAACCAGCCAGATGAAGCAGACCGCTGAGGCCTGGATTTTCAGGCTGTTAAGGAGCCAAGATCCATGGACCTTGCCAGCCTGATAATACCAGGCCACAGCAGTCTGCATATCTTGGCTGATTAACAAAAATAGGGGATCCCCTCGAAAAAAATTGGCGTGGGGTCCCCCCTATTTTTGTTAACCAGCCAGATGAAGCAGACCGCTGAGGCCTGGTTTTTTAGGCTGGTAAGGATCCAATATCAATGGACCTTGCAAGCCTGATAATACCAGGCCACAGCAGTCTGCTTAGCTTGGCTGGTTAACAAAAATAGGGGATCCCCTCGAAAAAAAACGGCGTAGGGGTCCCCCTATTTTTGTTAACCAGCCAAGTAAAATGCAGACTGCTGCGGCCTGGTATTAAAAGACTGTCAAGGCCCATGGATTTTGGCCCTCAACAGCCTGATAATACCAGGCTACAGCAGCCCCACATTTGGCGCATCAAAAGATGTGCCAATTGTGGCACTTTACCCGGCTCTTCCCACTGCCCTGTAGCGGTGGCAAGTGGGGTAATAAGGGGTTAATGTCACCGTTGATTGCACGGTGACAATAAGCCCGTTTAATAATGGAGAGGTGTCAATAAGACACCGATCCATTATTAATTCCAAAGTTATTAAATGTATAAAAAAAAGACAAAGCAAGAAAAAAAGTCTTTTAATGAAATAAAAGAGACAACACAGTTTTCATTAATTTTATTATACACTCATTCCTGCGACGCCATCGATCTCCTGTAAAAAAAGAAAAAAAACAAACCAACAGTATACCACCTGTCCGACGCAGTCCATAGTAACGACAGTCCCACGACGATCCAGCTCTGCTACATCGCAATGACAGGCAGAGCCTGTCATCGCGACGCAGCACAGCTGATTACCTGCTTCCCCGGCGGTGACGTCATCGGACTGACTGCTTTACGGCCGGGATTACCCAGCAGTCACTGCAGTTATCGCGAGAAACTGCATGTGACCGCCGGGGAAAGATGATGGCGGCCATGAAGCAGTCCAGCCCGTGACCGCCGGAGATCTTCTGCCAGGTAAGTGCCGCTGACTCCTGACAGACCCGACCGACGGACACTGACAGTGACAGTGACAATCCCGATTCCGGTATCCGATAAGACGAAAATATCGGAGCTAAGTATCGAAAGGCCGATAGAGCTAATATCGGCCGATACCCGATACTTGCGGTATCGTATCGCTCAACACTAATAGTGTGACGTGCTTCCATCCGTATCCAATACATTGGTTGCAAACACTATAGAAGTCCACAAAGGAGCCTTTCAAAGATAGTGACCAGTTGTGTGCACTGCAGTGTTCACTCTAGTCTGTGATATATTTTTTTTTTTGGTGAGTGCAGGTCACGCTCCAGTTAGTTCTTAAACCACTGCTGGTTATAGTCTGCTGAACGTGTGTCACTGCCTCATCCTTGTAATTTTTCTATAATTGTTAATGCTCCATTCTATTTAAAATAACTCCAATCTATTAGTGTGACGCGCTTCCATCTGTATCCAATACATTGGTTGCAAACACTATAGAAGTCCACAAAGGAGCCTTTCACAGATAGTGACCAGTTGTGTGCACTGCAGTGTTCACTCTAGTCTGTGATATTTTTTTTTTTTTGCTGAGTGCAGATCACGCTCCAGTTAGTTCTTAAACCACTGCTGGTTATAGTCTGCTGAACGTGTGTTACTGCCTCATCCTTGTCATTTTTCTATAATTGTTGCTGCTCCATTCTATTTAAAATAACTCCAATCTATTAGTGTGACGCGCTTCCATCCGTATCCAATACATTGGTTGCAAACACTATAGAAGTCCACAAAGGAGCCTTTCACAGATAGTGACCAGTTGTGTGCACTGCAGTGTTCACTCTAGTCTGTGATATTTCTTTTTTTGCTGAGTGCAGATCACGCTCCAGTTAGTTCTTAAACCACTGCTGGTTATAGTCTGCTGAACGGGTGTCACTGCCTCATCCTTGTCATTTTTCTATAATTGTTTCTGCTCCATTCTATTTCAAATAACTCAAATCTATTAGTGTGACGCGCTTCCATCCGTATACAATACATTGGTTGCAAACACTATAGAAGTACACAAAGGGGCCTTTCACAGCTAGTGAACAGTTGTCTGCAGTGTTCACTGCAGTCTCTGCGGAATAACAACACTTAGGCCTTTTAACTTTTCTGACTTTCTTTATCAATCTACCAAGATGAAGAAGGCAGGGAGTAAGGCACGTGGTCGTGGCCGTGGAGTTTCAGCAGGGAGAGGACGTGGGGATTCTGTGGCTGCTGCCGCCCCCAGTGACACAGCATCCACCAGTTTTCCCCGTGAGCGTTCCTTTATGTGCAGTTTTGTAGGAGCTCGGCGTACCCCCTGCTGCAGGAAGAACAAATTGAAGCCGTTGTTGGTTGGATGGCAGCCAATGCATCGACTTCAATTGCTTCCACCTCCTCTCAGGACCACAACACTGTTGAGCAACCATCTGTCTGTTCACCGCCTGTCAAATTGCCCAGGCAGTCAGAGAGTTCTGAACTGGAGCCAGCTGAGTGTCTGCTTCTGTTCTCAGAATCTGTTGGCTTGCAAACAGGGGCCCAGCCAAGCAGCATTCTGGAATGTGAAGAAGAGGGAGTATGCAGTGATGCGCAACAGCTGTGTCTCTCTGAATCAGAAGAGGCGGGTGAGCCAGTGCCGATGGTCAGCACACCGCAGAACGCATCTGATGATGATGAGACTCAGGTGCCAGTTTCTGTTGAGCATGGTGCTGGCCAGACCACCCAACAGCAGCAGGTGTTGGAAGAGGGTAGTGGAGATGATGAGGTCCAAGACCCAACATGGCGTGAGGGACAGGAAGGTGGTGGGAGCAGCTCTGAGGATGAGATTGTCCCAACGGTACAAACAGGAGGGAGAGGTAGGCTGCAGATGCAGACTCGGTTGCCTCTAGCCTCCAGTTTGGCACCTGTTGGGAGCAGTTCTCTTCCAAAAGTCAAAATGGGCGATCCCAGGACTTGCACTGCGTGGTCCTTTTTTGACAGACTTGCAGATGATATTTGCTATGTTAAATGCAAGCTGTGTAAGCAAAAAGTAAAAAGAGGTAAAAATTGCAGTAACCTCAATACCACAAATATGTGGAAACATGTGCGGACAAAGCACGTAGTTGAGTTACAAAGACACACTGGAGATGTAGGCCAACCTACAGCAGCACCTACATCTTCAGGTCGTGTTGGAGCCTCTACCTCCAGCTCACACACAGCTGGTTCTGCTTCCTCACAGGATCGCCATGGAAGAACCTCGGTCACTGTTGTCCAGAGACAAAGTGTTATTCCACCCACAGCAGCAAGTTCCCTGTCATCTTCACACTCCCAGGCCACAAAACAGCCATCGGTACCACAGGCATGGGATAAAAGACGGCCATACTCGTCAAACCATCCACGAGCACAGGCTCTGAATGCTGGCATTGCAAAACTCCTGTCCCTTGAAATGCTGTCATTCAGGCTGGTGGAGACTGACAGTTTCTGTAACTTAATGGCATTGGCAGTCCCACAATACAATGTGCCAAGCCGATTTTATTTCAGCAGGCAAGCCGTCCCTGGTCTGCAAAAACATGTCGAGGGAAACATTAAACATGCGCTACTAAACGCCGTCTGTAGCAAGGTCCACCTGACCACTGATGCGTGGACCAGTACCCATGGCCAGGGACGATACCTTTCCCTCACTGCCCATTGGGTCAATGTTGTGGAGCCGGGTACAGATCTTGCGAGTGGCGCTGTACGTGTTCTGCCAACTCCAAGGTTTGCAGGAATCCAGTCTGTACACATTGACTCCTCCTCTACTCCAGTTCCTCAGAATCATCGCTGCAGGAGCCGTCATGGTCTACCTCCACATGGACCTGTGAACGCTTACCTGTTGCGAACGATATGAGCACAGCCGTGGCCAAACGTCAACAGGCCGTCCTGAAATTAATTTCAATGGGGAATCGAAGCCACACAGCGCAGGAGGTCTGGAATGCAATCAAGCAGGAGAGCGACGTGTGGTTTTTGCCAGCGAATCTCCAGCCAGGCTTGGTTGTTATGTTTCGGTAGCTGAGGAGTGCAGGTAAAAAAGGCAATACACCAGAGCAGTTGGAATCTATGAGATTGCAGTACCCTGACTAACCACCACAACTAGAGGCAGCCGTGGAGCGTTCCTACGTTGGTCCTATACGCCTCGTCACAGCCTGAGAAACTAACTACACCTAAAGATAGAAATAGGAAAGCTATCTGCCCGGAGCAGAAGCCCAAAGATAATAGAAAGCCCCCAAACATGTAATGGCGGTTAGACAAGATGAAATACTGACACAGAAAGAAAATAGTATGAGCAAACGCTGGGGCCCAAACTAACTAAATAGAAAAGGATAGGAAGGGTACTTACTGCAATCCCAGAAAACCCTGAAAGGCACCAACTCTACTAATTTCAAAAACACCTGAGATCACACGACCTCTTCCACCTAAGTTAGTTCTCTGGTGTAACAAAATCAAAACAGCAGCCACTGAAAAAACTGGAAAAAGCAAAAGTACAAACATCAGTGGCTGAACAAAACTGAGAGGGCAGAAGCCCCCGGAGGGGACCCTGAAGGCCCCCACAGAAGTGCAGGACAAAATGCAAAAATATAGCACAAACAAAAAGAAGAAAATGTCTTATCTGTTAGCAGGAGATGCAGACACGACACAGCAGGCTACAAGGGAAACTGGAATAAAGGATTCAGACCAGAACAATTGATCACCGGCAACCCTGATGGGAAGGTGACTCCCTTATATAAGACCAGTCAGTAACACCTGATTCCCAGTCCTCACAATCTTCACTAGACAGACTAGCACCGCTTGTAACCACCAGAGGGAGCCTCTGCTCAGAACTCATCTCAAATCCATTCACAACAGTACCCCCCCTTGAGGAGGGGTCACCGAACCCTCATTTGAGCAACCAGGTCGGTCAGGGTGAGTTCTATGATACGCACGGATAAGTCTCCTAGCATGGATGTCCGAAGCAAACACCCAAGAATTGTCCTCCTGACCATAACGTCTCCACTTAACCAAATACTGGAGTTTCCGTCTAGAAAAACGAGAATCCAATATTTTCTCAATCACATACTCAAGATTGCCCTCAACCAAAACAGGGTCAGGGGGCGTAGCCATAGGAACCACTGGCTCAACAAACCTCTTCAACAAGGACTTGTGGAACACGTTATGGATCTTAAATGTCCCTGGAAGAAGCAAACGAAAAGAAACAGGATTAATAATCTCCATGATCCCATAAGGTCCAATGAACCTAGGCTTAAATTTAGGAGATGCTACTCTCATAGAAATATTTTTTGAGGACAACCAGACCAAGTCCCCTACTTTAAACCGAGGACCATCAGTCCTATGCCGGTTAGCAAACCGCTGGGCCTTCTCCTGAGAGAGGGACAACCTCTCCACTACCTGGTCCCAAATCTGCTGCATACGCTCCACAACAGAGTCAACACCTGGACAGACAGAAGCCTCCGTTTGTCCTGAAGAAAATCGAGGGTGAAACCCAGAATTACAGAAAAACGGAGACATCAAAGTAGCAGAGCTAGCTCTATTATTAAGAGCAAACTCAGCCAAAGGCAAAAAAGAGACCCAGTCATCCTGATCAGCAGACACAAAGCATCTTAGATAAGTCTCCAATGTCTGGTTTGTTCTCTCAGTTTGACCATTGGTCTGAGGATGAAATGCCGAGGAGAAAGACAATTGAACACCCAGTTTAGAACAAAAAGTCCTCCAAAATCTGGAAACAAACTGGACTCCTCTGTCAGACACAATGTTCTCAGGAATGCCGTGTAAACGAACCACGTGCTGAAGGAACAACGGCACCAATTCAGAGGAGGAAGGCAACTTAGGTAATGGCACAAGATGTATCATCTTGGAAAACCTATCACAAATTACCCAGATGGTGGTCATTCTCTGAGAAACAGGAAGGTCGGAAATAAAATCCATAGAGATATGGGTCCATGGTCTCTTGGGTACAGGCAATGGCATCAACAAACCACTAGAGCGAGAGCAAGGCTTGGAGCGAGAGCAAGTCCCGCAGGACTGCACAAATTCCCTGACATCACGAGACAAGATAGGCCACCAAAAGGACCGACTAACCAAGTCTCTGGTACCAAAAATTCCAGGATGCCCAGCCAACGCGGAACAATGAATCTCAGACATCACACTCTTTTTCCACTGGTCCGGGACAAACAATTTTCCAACAGGGCAACACTCGGGCCTATCCTCCTGACACCCCTCCAGAGCCAGTCTCAAATTGGGCGAGATGGCGGAAAGAACTACACCCTCTTTCAAAATAACAGAAGGATCAGAAAACTCAGGAGAGTCCGCAAGGAAACTCCTCGAGAGGGCATCCGCCTTAACATTCTTAGTGCCAGGAAGAAAGGAAACCACAAAATTAAAACGTGTGAAAAACAAGGCCCACCTGGCCTGTCTAGGATTGAGTCGCTTGGCAGATTCCAGATAGACCAGATTCTTATGGTCCGTAAGGACCACCACCTGATGTTTGGCTCCTTCCAGCCAATGTCTCCACTCTTCAAAAGCCCACTTCATGGCCAATAACTCCCGATTACCCACGTCATAATTACGTTCAGTAGGAGAAAATTTTCGAGAGAAAAAGGCACAAGGGTTACTTTTAGAGGTCTCTGGATCTTTTTGGGACAAAACGGCACCTGCCCCAATTTCAGAGGCATCAATCTCCACCTGAAATGGCAGAGAAACATCAGGCTGCCGTAGAACAGGAGCAGAAGTGAATCTCTGCTTAAGTTCCTGAAATGCAGAGACTGCCTCAGGAGGCCAATTCACCACATCAGAACCCTTTCTGGTCAAATCAGTTAATGGTTTAACAATAACCGAGAAATTACCAATAAATTTACGATAAAAATTGGCAAAACCCAAAAATCTCTGAAGAGCCTTTAATGAAGTAGGTTGGACCCAATCACAGATGGCCTGAACCTTGACCGGGTCCATTTCAATAACAGATGGGGACAAAATGAATCCAGAAATGAGATCCTCTGTACGCCAAAAAGACACTTTGATCCCTTCACATACAGAGCATTCTCTCTCAAAATCTGGAATACAGTTCGAACATGTTTCACATGAGAGTCCCAGTCATTAGAAAAAATCAAGATATCATCCAAATAAACAATCAGAAATTTGTCCACAAAATCCCTGAAAATGTCATTCACGAAGGACTGGAAGACGGAAGGAGCATTAGTGAGCCCAAAGGGCATCACTAGGTACTCAAAATGCCCTTCAGGGGTATTGAATGCCGTCTTCCATTCATCCCCGTGCTTAATGCGAATAAGGTTATACGCCCCCCTGAGGTCAAGCTTGGTAAACCAAGTAGCGTTTTTCACCCTGGAAAACAGGTCAGAAA